>OMNN01045838.1:0-11977 GCA_900302755.1 Chromis chromis
GGATTATAAATGATTCTGACTTTAAGTGTGCCTCTGAAAAGATGGATTACCATTTCAATTTTTCCTCTCTTACTTTGCTAATGGAAATTTAAATTAGTCTTGTACTCGTCAACTACTAAGTAACAACACCATGCTCACTGTGTCGAGCTGAAAACAAAGAAAAGAGTGAAGAAAAAACAGGGTGTCAGTATCTGGATTTGGTACAGTGGTGTGGTACAGGACGGCCTGTTCCCAGCCCGCATCTGCTGTGCTGCAAAGTGGAGCCAGGAAAAAAAAAAAGGAGGCTGGAGTTTCAGTGGATGTTTTACACATGATGAGAATGAAAAAACACTGAGGCAAAACTATTGCTGTCAAATGCACAGTCACTTTTTATATATTGGTATCTGAGTATTATTTCACCAGTTATTTAAATTATCTATTTAATGGTTCATTACACCACTGTAAAGTTAATTTAGTGGTATGCTACCATTGAGAACAAAGTCAGCTATGATGCCTTCTGTTGTGCCCTGTACAGGCTTTACACTAGTCTGTAGGCACTGGTAGAGATGGCTGTACTCCATAAATGGCCATAGAAACAGGCCATACTACAATGATCAGTTACAAGAATGTGGAAAGAGTGACGAAAACAGTCTTCACGCTGTGTTATAGGAACAAACAACTGAGCTGGCACCTTTTTTTGAAATATATTTGTGTGGGTGGAATACTGAAAAAATGCAACCCCGCATGGGTGCCACAATCTGCCGAGGCAAGTCAGCCGACCGGCTGGCCTTGTGTGGCTTCGCATATGAGCACCAAGATGACACATCAACTTTTGTCTATATTTAACTCACTGGACGGCTCTCCTTCCAATGTTCCCATCCTTTCAGAAGAGGTTGCCAGGGAGAATGGTGAGAAAAACAGGCTGAGGTGATATGTAATTACACTGAATGGATCCAGCCTCCCACATCCTTTCATTGTACCCACACGCTCTGAGATAATGAAATGGAAGGCAAGCTTTTTTTTCTATTTACCATAAATCCTGAAAGTCTAGCCACTCTTATTTATGGTGTCAAAGAAAACCCTTTACTGCTTGACTCTTGGAGCCTGCAAATTCACAGAGCATAAACACCAGCAAGCACCCTATGTGGGTGGTGAACTCAATCTGATAAGGGCTTCTAAGAAACCACCTCTCGCGCTCTTCAGAGGACTTTGTGGTAAACCATCACAAACCAAGGTCTCGCTGAATACCCCACTTTTTACACAGTAGATACCATCTTGAGATATAGCTCAGAATAGAATCATGCTCAGGCTAGAAAGGCATTGAAAGGACATTTTGTTCAGATATACAACGAACTTTGTTGCCAGTACTACATACCTACATACCAATCAAAAAACATATTTGCGTCAAAACTAGCAACATTGTTTTTTTGTGGGGAGAGTTTTTCCTTTTTATTCATAGAGACAGAGTGAAATTGGGGGTAGACAGAGGAGAGAGTGACATGCAGCAAATGGTCTTGAGCCGGACTCGAACTCATGACCGCTGCTAAAGGACTGAGCCCATGTGGTATCGCCTTAACTCGGTAAGCTAAACGGCGGCCCAGCAACATTGTTTTTTACTTTAGCACCAGCTTTCCCTGCATGTAGTCTTGCCTAAAGACATAACTCAACAGCCCCTAAGCAGTTATCGTACTCGAGGACACATGGACTTGCACGCGCTTTTGTACATTCTAAAACTGGTGAGATGCGTACGCAGACACGTTCCACACACGCTCACTAGAAAACATGATGGTGACCACCTGACAGCAATGAGAAAAGTGCCTTTGTTTGTTGTATTTGGCTGAACATAAAGGAAAACGCAAAAAACAGAAATTGCTGGGTGAGAGAGCTTAATGAGAATAGGCCTAAGGATGTGAAATACAATGCATACATTCAGTGCATGAAATGACCCCAGTTTACTTTTCTAGCCCATGCACAGTCAGTACACTCATAGTGTGGACAGCTGGTGTGCTCACAAATTTTGAGCTGCATGGGGACACTCAGATGATGAAATTTGCGTCACATGGACCCACACAGCCACATGGAGGCAAAAAACAAGGAATTTAGCAACTAAACTGTTGCATAACTCAGCCTTTGCACAAAAAGGTTCAAAGAGAGTGTGCACGAGAGGGAGAAAACAGGGTGCAGATAAATAAAAAAAACGAGGGAATTTCTTAAACACAACTGGGTAACTCCATACTTTTCATTTTATAAACCTGTTGAAGAGGAAGTGCCAAAAACCTTGCAGGGCAAAATGAAAGTAGGACATGACTAGTTCACATGTCAGGGTAGGTTGTGTATGTGCCTGCAGGATGTGCTCCATTATTTAAATGTGAATTGTTTTTAAAATGTATTGCCAACTTACCTATTCTTTTCCAGCTCATTATGTGTCGACCTGCAAAACAGAAAACAGAAGCCGTTAAGTCAAGAGAAACTGTGCACTTTTGCATGCTGAACAGGAAAATACAGACCGAGTGTATCTTTGCCATAAAAGGCAATGTACTCCACATGGGGAAATTAGGTGTAATATTAAGATAAGTATATCAGCTAAACAAACATGGGCTGAGAGGCGCATGGTGAATTGGTGTGTCAGATGTGATTTATGAATTTATTAATTAATCCCAAACAAAACCAGTTCTAGGTCGAGCGCACTGAAGCCTTTATACCAACAAATGTCAACGTGACATCCAGGCATGCACTGTGGCATTATACAGCCTCTTCCTCAATAATGCACAGCATAACTCTGGGAGGATGTGTGTGACACTGCAGACACATTCACGCTGTGCATTAGCGTATATGCACGTGTGTGTGTGTGTGCATGTACTGCTGTGCAAGTACGAGCATGCACACACAAACACACACAAGCAGCCAGGGTTCAGTGCTCTGTTAATAATGTAAAGTGAATCAGCTGGTCCCTAAGAGTGTCTTTGTGTGGCAACATACTGAAGGGAGACAAGCCCTCCTTCTGATGCTTAAATGGCCGTCCCCATGCACACAAACTCCACTCAACCTCGTCTCAGTGGGCACAGGATTTGAAGTTGGGGGGTGGGTGTTGATGAATGCAACCTGTCCTTGGTCAAACACTTCTCTATATTGTGGGTTTTCAATAGTGCGATAGGCTTTCCTCGCACATTTTTTCCTTTAAATACTGAGCTCAGTTGAAAAAAAACGCCATTTTGTTCATATAGATGCAGTGAAATATAGAAATGAGATAAGAGTACAACAGAGGGAATGCTGACAGTCCAAAGCTGTGGTTCAGTCTGTAAAAAATGTCCCTGCCGTGGAGGAAATAATTTTCTCCAAGTTTAATTATTCACACCATTAAAAACACCATACATCTACATTAGAATGCATTACTGCTCGTGTAGTTGGATAAACACGCCTGGATGTTAAGTCAACCGTGGCAGTATATTTGATTTAACATGACAAGGTCTATGGCCAGGTTGAGCTGCTATCACAGCAAAACACAGAGCTCACATGTAAGTCGGTGAAGGCCGTTCCCTGAAAACCTGTGAGCGCTTAAGTGCTCTCACGCATGCTCTTGACAGGTTTCAACTTACATATTCTGCAGGCCTGTAGTAGTGATGCATGGCTGTGCTCTGCATCAGGCCAACCTGCCGCATATGCTGAAATCATATAACTGATAAATCTAAACAATCTCTTCTGTTTATCTTAAAGAAATTTCCAAAATTAGTAATTTATTGGGAAAATAGTTAGTGCTGTGCTTGCTGCTGACTTTTTGTACGTAGTGTATATAATTATTCTTGCTGGTAGTAAGTGTGGGTGGGTAGCAGTGGTCAAGTCTCTGGGCTACTGATCAGAAGGTCAGAGGATCAAACCCCAATGCCGCCATTGTTGGGCCCTTGAGCAAGGCCCTCAACCCTTACTGCTCCAGGGGCACCCTACCATGGCTGACCCTGCGCTCTGATCCCAACTGGGATATGCAAAAACAACATTTCACAATGCTGTAAAAATGTATTCGTGACAAATAAAGGTTTCTTTCTTTCATCTCAGTTTTGCTAACAGAAGATGAATACATTGACAGCTAATGACACCAAATATGCATGGCAAAACTGCTGCACTGGATGTGTGTATGTTGATAACCCATATCCTATTTTGTAATCCTTCTAAAACTCTGGCTGTTTTACAACAATGCAATTCTTGTGTTTAATAATGTCCATTTTTTGCCTGATCATCACTCTTTAAAAAGATGAAAAGTATATTTTGGGGAACTATTACAACTGTGGCTGCAGTCACTGCAAGTCAAGCCATGTAGCAAGTGTTAAATGTTAAATCATCCAAATTTTAAAAGCTTTTATAAAACAGACAGCGACAAAGAAACTTGAGTAAACCCAAAATATTTGTTTTTCCATAAAGAAATAACTTTAGAAATTTAGGGCAATGCTGATGAATGATGTGGCGCAGGTGGTAGAGCAGGTTGTCCACTGACCGCAAGGTTGGCGGTTCGATCCCCGGCCCCTCCGCATGCCGAAGTGTCCTTGGGCAAGACACTGAACCCGAAGTTGCTCCCAATGGCAGATTAGCGCCTTGCATGGAAGTCTGTCGCCATTGGTGTGTGAATGTGTGTGTGAATGGGTGAATGCGAAACACATTGTAAAGCGCTTTGAGTACCACTAAGGTAGAAAGGCGCTATATAAGTGCAGACCATTTACCATTTACTGTTCTGAAAGCCAGGCAGGCCTTAGATCAGCCCGGGTACAAGGCCCCACAATCAAGTAACTGCGACACACAGACACACAGCACATCTTAGTATGTCCCCCCACTTACAGATATCAGTATAAGTCAGCTTACTTTCCCATAGGCTATTATCATGACAAGCCCCTCTCCCTGCCTCGAGAATCAGATATCTGCGTGTCTGGAGCATGACAACAATGCAACACAGATTATAAACTGGCTCAAGGCCGCACACAGCAGCAGCATGCTTCCTTCTGTAGGCCTTCAAGCGGATGTGTATCTGTGTGCATGTATATGCACACACAGAGTGGGTCAATGAGATAAAGCAACCCTGCTATAAACGGTAGGCAAGAGAGGACAGGTCAGATAAGCCCATCACTTTAAGCCTCAACATGCTACCGAGAAGACTGCTCTAGCTGGAGCAAGCTAGAAGCTGAAAGTAAAATGTGTTTAAGTGAAATGTAAAAGTAATATAAATATTATGATGAATACATTATCATATCCTCTAAGAACTCAGCTTAGCATTCAGTTTGGAAGGCCCTCAGAGTGTTTATACACATGAATAAGTGTGTTTGTCTGAGGTGTAAGTATAGTACGACGCTCTCATCAAGACACCTTCACTGGTCGATCTGCTTTTGTTATTAAAAATGCACACATAAAAGATGACAGAAGAGCCGGGGCTGTCATGCTCAGACCTCTGTGGCCGATACACGATGCCATTGCCATCTGACACAGTGAGGTGATAAAAACTGCTCACAACTTTGACTAATTAGCAAGATTTCTCACCTATGTTGGCAGGCCATATATGGGACGCAGACATGTGCCCCATCAGTAACCCTGGCACACTGGCAATATCCGAATAATGCTGTTTTGTTAGTTTGCAAGGTGTGCAATTCCAGCGGGAGTAAAATAAGCCACATCACAATATGAGGCTGTGAAACGATGTTAGATCCTAAATGTGTTAACTCACTGACTGAGTTGTGAACATGTCTCTGCGGAGAACAAGACCAACACCGAACACTATTCTTGCGCAGTGTAATCTGTCCTGCTTCTGTGTTATTAAGCATTTGAAGAACAAATCTTTTCTCTGTACCTCTTGCTGCCATTTTCTGTCCTGAATATGAAATCATTCCGCTGCTGACTCTTTAAGTTGTCCCCCTTTAGAAGCCGGTTTAAGGACAAACACGCTTTGTGAAGGCTTATTGCTTTCGTGATATTTAATTTGACATTAAACAGCAAATTCTTCCAATAGCCGACGCATCGTATATTAGAGCCAAGTGTTATGAGGCGTTATGAACAGGGTCTTACACTTACGATACATCTGATAGGACTGTTGCCATGCAGAACTAGGCAGCGTTCTGCGCTCATGATGAGTAATGCGCAGTTCCTGTTTGTGGCCCTCTCTTACATTAATATTAAAAGGCTCAGAGAGAGAGAGAGAGTGGGGCTTGCGTTTGATGTATGACTGTCAATGGACAGATTAATGTAAGCAGCCTAGCACCAAGAGAAAACCAGTGGGTCTTAACTTGGGAGATCCTCCCTGCTTCTACAACCAAAGACTAGTTCTTGTCATCAGTGAAGCAATGGGCTCGACAAGGACCTTAATCTTTGTGGCAGCTAATGATGTGATTATCAGACAGTGTTACAACAAGCTGTACGCTAACAGATTACTAAACACATGTTCCACAACACTCATCAATAGCTTTGAAATGATGCATATGAAAAGTGCATCCATGCTGCTCTTTAGAAAACAAATGGGGAAGCACCAAATTACTGATTACACTAAGCATCATTAGTCCTGAAAGAAGCTCTACATATTCACCTTTGGATGTCTGCAAACAACACCAGCCATAAATAGCAGCGTTTCCTCTTTAGGGCAAAAGACAAAATATCGCTCTCTCCCACAGTGTAGAATAAATCTGAGATAGGAAAAAAATGTGTGTGTCTACCATCAAAACCTGAGGAAATGCGTCAAGTCACACCGCTGTGGAATCGTTCAAGTGTATTTAACTGTGAATTAAAGAACGACACTGATGTTTTTCGTTTTGCAGCTGTCACTTTCACCGCGATCCCTAACCTCGGCCACTGCAGTCCGTTTGACAATCAGCTGATGAAAAGCCAGCAGAGCCGTTGGTGCTGCCCCCTCCCCTCCCCCGCGGTGTGGACGCTCAAACGTGCGCCTAATGGGGGTCACGATGTCTGCACAAGTTTGACACATCGCTCATAAACCAAATGCAAACTTCATTCACGTGTAAAAGACTGACTAGAGCATCGACCATGAGCAGCTAATATTCAATATAAATCAGGGGGAAAAAAGCAGTAAAACAGACCAGTTTCTTACCTATTGTGGTTACTGCTGAACTTCTTATTTCGGAATTTTCTTTGCCTCTGGTAGTTTGTGTTCTGATTTGACGGAAATGTCGAAGCATATCCGTGTTCACATTCTGTTGGAAGAAAAAAAAACAGCCATCAAGGATGAGTTTGGGCACTTTTTCCCTCAACCCTTGTGCCACAACTGGTGATGCTGACGAGAACACAGGACATGCAGGTTAAAGAAAAATCTTCTCAGGTATCTGTCAACACCTCCGTTTTATTTTAGCAGCTAAAATACACCAAGCGTTATTTCAATAAACATTCACCTCTTTCTCTCCTTTCTAGATATTCCGCTGCTTCCAATAACCGTTGGATATTTATTAGCTGAACAGCCGTCATGCTTTCCTGAGGCTGGCTGCCGTTAACGTTAGCAAAGCTCTCTTCGGCGTTTTAACGTTAGCTTTGGCAGGAGCAACGACCGCTCGCTTTTAAATACAGGGAAGACAGTACATCGGTTATCACTACACTGGTAAGCTTTGTTTTTAAAAAATAAAATAAAAAACACGACGTATTATTATCTTGTTCTGTGTCTTTGCTGGCTCATCAGCAGCCTTTGTCGAGATGAAAAAAAGAGAAAAAAAAATCCAGTGTAAGCTAGCAAGCTATAGCCAATCCTTGCCAGGTTTCGTTCTTAGAAAATGTCAAAACCAGTGTATCAAAGTATTAAAAGTTTCTATGAAACACGATATCAAATTCTTTTTTTCTTTTTTCTGTTACAAAAACGGGTATAAACAATATAAAATTTCCCCCGAGGGAGCCCAGAGCCAGCAAAGTGCCTGCTGCTGCTCGTTTCCTCTCCTCTCCTGTTTGTTTACCTAGCTGCTCAGCTGGGAGGCGGGTACCGAGCGGGGAAGAGGCCGGGCCAAACGTGATGCATTCTGGGAAACATAGTACCATTTAATTTCACACTTCCTTTACAGGGAATTATTAAGCAGAACGCCCTCTGTAATTGCTTTATAATACAAATAAAAGTACAGCAGTTCAGTTTAATCAATAACTAAACACACATCTGTGGGACAGTGCAGTGTTGACATATTATGGCTATGTAAATATATGTTCTTTTTTTATATTAATGCTCTCTTTCAAAATATTTAAGAAAATGAACTTGATGGTGCTGCATCTTTATGAATCATTGCATTTAGCCTTTGGATGTTTTCTTCCTGTTTCAAACTTGCCATCTAATTGTTCATTCACACCGTCCTGTGCCGCCACAATTTGAGCTGAAATTATTTACAGATAATGTGCCGATTCTGTTTTACAGAAGTTTGACAGGGTCATTGTTACTTCTGATCACGGTTACAAGAAAAAATTAAGTTACTAATGATAGTGAAACATTTAATATGACTGTTACTTATGGTTATTTTTGGTAAACATTAATCAATCAATAATGAATTGATTGGTTCTGTTATTTTATATACTAATGCTTGTGTTTTTGAGCAGTTTAATGAGGTCATTGTTGCTTCTGATCACAATAAAAGTATAAATATATATCAACATTGTAATATTCAAGATTACCTTCAGATCACTGGCCAGTAATATTGCATGAGAGTTACTCAAGGTTTTGGCTTAAAACAATGAGAAAAAAAAAATTAATCAATTAATGATATTATTTCATGCGTTTCCACAAACACAAATATCAATAACTTAATAATAATCGTTGTGTTCTCCTGCGAGTCTACAACAGCAGCCTACAACTCCCGTGGTGCACCTGGTCTGTGGGCTGGTACATGTCGGCTGAAGCCAGGCCCAGCAACACGTGACGTCGCAACCGAGCGGGCGCCTGATTGGCGGAGCCCTTTGACAGGCGGCGAGGGTTGAGCTTGCAGCGGACCAATCGTAGAGTAGGTTTGCGCCATGTGGAAAGCAACGCGGCACGCCCACAAATAGCAGGAAGCAAACAATCGAGAGGAGAGCTGTGCGCCGCGGTCTGCCCAGAATTCCCACGTTACATTAAAATCGACCATATAAGGCGAGTTAAAACAGGACTTTCGCAATACGCATCGGTCCGTGTGATCGACCTTTTTGCACGAAAACATGCCTGCACGGACACACGCACGGCAAAACAGACGATAAAAAACAGCCTATTTTGCAGCCTCATTAAATCATGACTTATTAGAATGAATCGAGGATGTGCTTTAAATATTGCATTTCTTAAATGACCTGCCATTAAGTCATATATGGGCCAGAATCCCCTCGCAGTTTCAGATTATGTCATCTGCAATCAGCCTTTTAACTAATAGTGGCACAATTACTTCAATGCTGTTAAAATATATTATCAAACAGCCAAATCAGACATTTCTATGTTTTCCATAAAAGTCAACAATTCATCTGCGTTTTTGTTTTGTTTTTTATCTATAAAGTTTTTTTTTTCGATCGAGTCTGCGGGGGCACAATGACATCATCCTACACTGAGTTGGAGGGCGCTGCAATGTGGTCAGATTTATTATAACGGAACGGTCGCCAAAATTCACACCCACACACCTTATCATTATGTCATATTGCTTTATCTACGCTGCAAGGATAAAGACCAACAAAAAAAAAACCTGGGTTGAGATATTGTGGAGGCGCAAAGCGACAGTGCCCAGCGATAATGCAGATAAAAAATAGTCCAGGAAATATAATGAATGCTTGTATTTTTATCCTCTTCCTATAATTGCAAAGAGTAAATCACTCGTATTAGTGCCCTGTCATCGGCTGTGCTTATTGCAGGCAGTGGTGCTTAGTTGAATGAACTCAGCCCTTTGTTGTCTGAGACTGTTGACAATGAAGTCTTGTTTTTTCTTTCTTTCTTTCTTTCTTTCTTTCTGAAATTCAGATGCAAATGCAAAAGGATCAAACGCAGCACAAAATAAACTCACTTCCGTCCTTCCTCTCGGCGCTCTCAAGAAACCGAGCAGCCTCCAGCAAAACTTGTACGTTTTTCAGAAAAGTGTTGATCTGCTCCATGTGGGAGTCTTTGGAGTTGAAGACGTCATTGAAAGGACAACTAGACATCTCGAAATCTTGCTGGTCCAAGAGAGACGCGTCGGAATCAAAGAGGAACTCCTCACTCTTCAAACTTCTTCTCTGCGTCTCACTTTTGGCCATTTTTTCTTCCTCTCCTCTGAGTTTCAGTGCTTTTCTGCTGAGCGCAATAAACAGTGAGGCAGCTACCAGTGGACGCTGCGCTTGTCAGATGGTTCCTCGTTTCTTTTTTCCTTTTTTTTATGAATGCAGGCTGTTTAATGTGGAGCAGCGGCCAATGTCAGTGGATGGTGGTGCATGGGAAAACCAGAGTCCGGCCCCTCTGTGGCTGAGGAGTCCGCATGGTCCCTGTGCCCGCCGCACGACAAGACTATCTACATCAGAGGTGTCAAACTCATTTTAGTTCAGGGGCCACATACAGCCCAATTTGATCTCAAGTGGGCCGGACCAGTAAAATCAGAGCACTAACACACTAATACAGACAACTCCAAATGTTTCCCTTTGTTTTAGTGCAAAAAGTACATTCTGGAAATGTTCACATTTAATGAAGTACCCTTTTACAAAACATTATGAACAACCTGAAGTTTCTTAAGAAAAATAAGTGCAATTTCAACAAAATATTATGCCTCAGGTTATCATTTAACACATGTGCATTACAACTGTATCTACAAAGGCACAAAACATTTGGTCATCGGTATCTGGAACTGAGCAATATAGTATTTTACTTTATACTAAAAAACAACATGTCAAGATCTATGAATTATTTTACATTTACAGTTTTATAAATTTACAGTTTGCAGTTAATGTTCTCTGTATTTTTTATACTTTGCAAAGTCATCCCGCAGGCCAGATTGGACCCTCTGATGGGCCGGTGTTGGTCCGCGGGCCGTATGTTTGACACCTCTGATCTACATAGATAATAACACAAAGGAGTGATAATCACATTTACATGTCAAAATATCATCATGTTTTCACGTGATATGTTATATATAATATTGATTTAGCACGAACTAATAATGATGATATGAAACCACATTAGTACCAACAGCAGAAATAATAGTGGTACAGTTTGTAAAAGTTTACCATCATTTTATAGATTTTTATTGTTTTGTTAATTTACACATGAAATCTAATAAAATTAAAGAATAAAATTATTGATTTACACGTTAACTGTAAGGGAAAAAACTGGCCAAAACCATACATAATATCCACATCAAAAATATGTATTTTTAAATAAATGGTTATTTGTTCTTTCATTTATTTTCTATTTATGTTTGACTATAGAATAACACAATTTTTACTGAAATCATCAAACATTGTTAATTTGAAAATATTTGCTGCTATTTGGAAAAAAAGTATAACAAGGATTTAAAAATAGTAAATTATTTTAAATATATATTTTATGGATTTTCCCTGTTTAAATTATTAAAATGTTAAATTACTGATTATATAAAAAGTATTAATTTTTATGTTGGCTTCAAAAAACAAAAATCAAACAAAAGTAAAATTAAAAAAAAAAAAAAGGGTATTCATTTACATGTTAACCATAAAAAACAGGCCAAAACTGTAAATAATATCCACATCGAAAATATGTATATTTTTTTTAAATGGTTCTTTTTGTTCTTCTTCTATTTGTTCTTTTACTATGTTTGACCATAAAATGACACAATTTTCACTGTACTTAAATCAAGATATTGTTATTTTACAGATATTTGTTGCTATTTAAAGAAAAAAAATGTATATTAAGGATTGAAAATTTTTCATTTTTACATTGTTATTTTACAGATTTTCCCTTTATCTAGTAAAATTGCAAAAATAGGTGTTAATTTACATATTAACCAGGAAAAAAACAGGTCAAAACTATAAATAATGTCATAAAAATAAACAAAAATATGTAATTTTTTAAATGGTTATGCTTTCTTTTACAATG
>OMNN01045847.1:2430-25252 GCA_900302755.1 Chromis chromis
AAAATAAAAAATATTATAAAAAAAAAAAAAAAAAAAAAAAAGATAAGTCAGTACAAATAATTGTTAGTTCATCCTAACAGATCATAATCAACTTTCATAGGTTTATGTTCATTTTTAAATGTCCTTAATGACATACAGCGGATGTACACTATATTGCCAAAAGTATTGGAACACCCTTACAAATAATTGAATACAGGTGTTCCAATCACTGCCACAGGTGTACAAAATAAAGCACCTAGGCGTGCAGACTGCTTCTACAAACATGTGAAAGAATGGGTCGCTCATTTTGGACAATTTCATGCTCCCAACCTTGTGGGAACAGTTTGGGGATGGCCCCTTCCTCTTCCAACATGACTGTGCACCAGTGCACAAAGCAAGGTCAGTAAAGACATGGATGAGCCAGTTTGGTGTGGAGGAACTTGACTGGCCTGCACAGAGTCCTGACCTCAACCCGATAGAACACCTTTGAGATGAATTAGAGCAGAGACTGAGAGCCAGGCCTTCTCGTCCAACATCAGTGCCTGACCTCACAAATGTGCTTCTGGAAGAATGGTCAGAAATTCCTAAACCTTGTGGAAAGCCTTCCCAGAAGAGTTGAGGCTGTTATAGCTGTAAAGGGTGGGCTAACTCCATATTAAACCCTACGGATTAAGAATGGGATGTCATTAAAGTTCATGTGCGTGTAAAGGCAGGCAGGCCAATACTTTTGGCAATATAGTGTAGATCTGCAACTACTGATTATTTTCTTTATTGATTAATCAGTTTCTCTAAAAAAAATAAATTAAATTAAACTACTGTTTGGAAGTCCCTACACTGCATAGAGATACCTTCGGATGTCTTGTTTTATGTGACCAAAACCCAAAGCGATTTAATTTAAGTGTGGCATGACAAGGAAAGCATCAAATCATCTCATCTGAAAAGCTGGACCCAGTTAATTTCCAGCACTTTTCCTCAGAATAAAGCAACAACTACTATTTGCTTATCTAAATAGTTGCAGGTTAATTTTCTGTCAATTGACTAATCAATTCATCAAGGTTTTTTTTCTTCTTTTTCACACATTTCCCACACCTCAACTCGAATATGCATGACAGCGGCTCTCTGCTCAAGAATACTTTTAAAACATTTTCTCAATCACTGCTCACAACCCTTCGTTACACCAATAACACTGACCTATTTCTCACTCCAGGAAACACAGCATGAATCTAATTAATATTTTTCATGTTAATGCGAGGTAATTATGCAGAGATGCAGCACCTGGATAAACTGTGTACGGTGGTAACCCATCTCTCTCGCCCCCGAGCCTGCATGTTAATTAAGCAGAACATCTGGCAAGAAGGAAAACATACAGTCGAGTGAACTGACGGGACGCTCCCTTGATCCAAAGTGCTGAATGTTTTGGAAGGTGAACTTCACTTAAATTTGTGATGCGCGTATCCCCCTGTGCCAAAGATCTGCTCCAAACAAAACTGATGTGCAGCCAAACCCAGCTTTCACTGATCTGATGGAAAAATCCTGGCAAGGTGAAGACAGCGGATGACGCATTGTGCTATAAGGTCAAGAAACACAAACTAACTCACCCTACATGCTCCTACTTTTACCTGGATGATTACACTGGCTGATATCACAGATGGGGGTATCTGACATGTGCTGTTAGTTTAATCAATGGCAGAAAAATGAATGTGACCTTTTTAGAAACTGATTACTTGAACCTTTAAAGACATCCTCTGGTGAAAATCTTTTTTTTTTAATCTTGTTAACGTGTCCATGTGGAGTTTATTTTAATGAGCTAGAAGTGAAATGAGCAGTCAACAGGTTTTATATGCAACAAACCATCTTGTCAACTTGCAGGGTAACTTTTAATCCATATCATTATTCTTAGTTCGAATGTGTGTGGCTGAAACTAGCTATTGTGTAAAGTAGAGGGGTTTTACAGTGTTTTAAGGAGTCGTAGGTGAGCTGGTGTGCTAAAGGTGCAGCATTTGGAGAGGGCTGCATGGAGAGAGAGGCAGGGACTTCATAAATCTAGAGGAAGCTACTCACATCTGAGCCATTTTCAGGCATAAAGGGATTATTTTTATGGAGAAAAAAAACTTCAAAATATGCAACTTTAACACACCAAGATGAGTTTTTCTGGGTTTCAATGACTGGCGAGGAACATTTCATGTTTGAAAATGTTTTGACTGACTAAAAATTAAGTTTTTAGTACATCAAAGATGCAATATTTCAGTCATTTTTTATATTTTTTTAATGACTGTAGGGTCATTTTACTCCTTCAGAAGCGAAGGTGTCTGCGGTGGCAAACACAGAATTTACCAACCGAGCTAAACTCAGACTAATATGCCCTACAAAGGACTTCTAAGCCGATAATACATCAACAAAAATAAACGGAGGCATCCACTGAGCATAAATGTCCTTGGACTGGGCTTAATCCTTGTGTGAGAAACCAGATGATACAGTTTTTATAACCGTGTCCCAGAAAGTTTGCGAAACAAACTAACTGACCAGCTGCTTGTAGCTTAAAAACGGCCAACCATACATCAAACTACAGACAACTGCACAACAGAGGAGAGTATTTTTAACTCACTGGTGTCTCAGCTTTATTTGAATATTCTAGTTCTATCCAGATTCCTGTTCATTTTTCACTATGAACACCTGCTTTTTGTCTTGCTCTCAAGCCAAGATTCTACCTAGCTGTCATTTAGCACTAAATCATGAAAAACAGACAAGAAATAACAATTCAACACATTCCTCGTGTTTTATTTCTCTTTTTATAGATCTGTTCTGCATCTACCTTCTTTTCCCTCACGAGTCATCCAGATTCACGGCTTTCCTTCCACCTAGTCATGCATACTAATCCGCGCTGTAACTCGGAGCAGTGGCCAGCCGCTGCCTGCCTGTCCCATCAAACATGCATAAGAAACAGATGTATCTTTGATGTAGGCTTGTTCATGTTGCCCCATGTGCCTGAGTGTGTGAATGAGTGTGTGAGTGTATGTTTATGTGTCTCTGAAAGCGTGCTCTCAGGCCCTGCGGGTGGAAGCCAGGCTGGGGAGATGCGGCTGCATGTTCCGACACACACAGAGACAGGGAGGGCTGCCATAGATCCCAGGAATGGCAAATAATCAATGCAACATTTTGCTGTACATTATAATTAAATGCATAATTTATATGACTGGGAGCAATTTTGTGACTGTGATTATAGCTTCTGTCATTTAACACACTGTATCGTGGATTTAGATATTCTCTATTTTAAGTTTTCTTTTTCTCTGAGACGAGATTAATATTACAATGTGTTACTTTTTTATTATTTTTTATCATCCAGTCTTAGTATACAGAATTTATTTTAAATAGATTACCATTATAAGAACTTTGTCACACGTTTTCTGCCTAGCTTACAGCAAATCTGTGAAACACACACATCGCATTATTGTCGTACAAAATAAAATCCCCACCATGAAAAGTCACATATAGGGATGGGAATCGATAAGATTTTTACGATTCCATTTTCGATTCTGCTTAACGATTCGGTTCTTTATCGATTCTCATTTTGAAAAAAGGAGAACAAAAAGAGGATGTGCTAACATTGCTGCTGCTGCTGGGTTGAGATTCACTCCGGAGCGGATCAAAAACGCAACATTCATTCAAAGTTATCGCATGCTGTGTGTGCAAATGTTTCTGCATATTGGTAGTATTTCCTCCCTTTGATGAAATATCCACTTTGCAAGTCTTGCAAGTTGCCCTGTTGTCATCCTTTCTCGTAAAATGTAACCAAACTTTGGAGCGTTTGTGCCGCTTGGGCGCCATGTTTCCTGCTGGCTTCACTGGTGAATGACGTCGCCACGCACGTTGTGTAGCTTGCGTAAACTACGCAACGTGCGTGGTGACGTCATTCGCTCCCACTGGAATTGATAAGGAATCATTTGCAAAATTGGCAAACGATTCCAAGGAATTGAAACACGGGGAACTGATTCGCAACAAGAACCGGTTTTCAATTCCCATCCCCAGGATGTCCCTGGTCTGATCAGATGTATTGGAATGAATCCCGGGACACACAGAAGTTTTGCACACACACACTGTTGCGCTGAAATCCGGTACAATTGTGTCGCGGATATGCGGAAGTGCCAGCGGTGGGCAACGTGGACCTCCGCGGACTTATAAACATCTTTATAAAGATGTTTATCTTCATAAAGATGTTCATCTTTATAAAGATAAACTTAGATATTATCATCAACTTATTGCGTTTGTTTAACCGCTATGTAATCGATACAAGCTTAGACGGCTTCTGGTGACGTAATGGCGTGGGTCCAACTTGGCTCCTGGCCAGTGGAAACGCAAGTTTGAACCAACAAAGCTCCGAACTAGCACTAGCTCCGAACGAGAACTAGCACCAGGTTGGTGGAAACATAGTATATTAATAGTGCTCTATTACAGGCAACACATACTATATTCTCTTATATGTTTATATTGATTATTTTACCATATGACTTCCTCCTAAAAAGCAAACCTGAAATGATTAGTCGAATAATCTGCACCTATTTGGATTATCAATTAATGGTTTAGGTCATTTTTAAGCAAAAATTACAGTCTCCTTTTATAACTTTGAAATTATGAGAGGGTTTCTCCTTTTTTGAATATGCCTAGGTTTTGGAGTGACAGTCATGCAAGCAAACAAGTAATCTTCAGATGTCATCATGGGCTTCGGGAAACGGTGATGGATATTTTTGACCCTATAATATAGATCATAAAATTAAGAAGGAAGTTTGTGGCGCTTGGTCTCCTGAATGTTTTGGTTATCCAGTGTCTTAACTAGGCAGTAAAAAGTTTTATTTATTCTTCGGATTCTGTATATTCAATATCCATTATTTCAACCAATATAAAGTAACGGATCCTACATTTAAAAGTGTAGTTGTAACTTTAGTACCAGTAGTTTTACACCAATATAGAAATAACATATAAGATACAGCCTTACAAACACACACATTGCCCAAAATTAGGTATTCCAGTATGGTTTGGAGTGTATGAGCGGCAGCAGTGGATATCGGTCTTTGAATATTTTGCTGGCGTAGCATCTAATGACAAGTATGGCACTGCTCCACGAGACTGTCATCTTTTACCACCTGGAGTTGTAAAAAACTTCCCTTGCACAAGACTTTAAACAAGCATGAGTCACCGGAGGGGAGCAGCTCCTGATCCGCTCTGTCTCCATGTGTCTACTGTATGTTTGTGGCTACACATATCTATAACAGTGACGTAAACAAAGCCCCCCCCAAACACAACTACTTCGCCCTGTCCTGTCCTCACATGACCATGACCCTGTATAAAAGTGACCCCCATCTTCCTACCATGTGCGCACACAGTCCCCATGAAACCTACAGTGACACAGTTATTTATTTTTGTCACACACACACACACACACACACACACACACACACACACACACACATACATCTTTTTCCTTTTCCCCTAAGACAATTGTGTTGCTCACTCTCTATTGTGGAAGCCAGTCATTTCCACATGTGTGCTGGCCATAAAACAGCCGACTAAAAGCATCCCTTTCCTGGCTAGCAGGGTCACAATTTGTCCCATATAAACACAGGACACACCTTAGCCCAACAGTTTGCACATATCCTTCTGACCCCCTTACCTCCCAAAAGTGCTGCTCTTTTCCACTGACACAGGATACCAGAGGAGGTCTGCCTTTGATATTTCCACGCAGAGGGGTAAAAAAGGAGTAACAGAACGCTGGTTGTGGTTTTGTTTTGGGGAGTTTCTGCGGAGTTTTAGTGTAGTTTCCTCTCGGAGGGTGAAGTCTTAAAGCAGAGCTGGTGTCTTTTGTGTCTCTCAACGTGCCTCGCGCTGGGTTCCCCTAGCATTGTCATGACAACAGTGTGTACGCACCGACACTGGCCTTTGAAAACAATACAGCAAAAGTTCAACTCAAGAGTGGCTAGCTAGCAACTTTAGCTAAAAAAAAAAAAAAAGTTAGCCCGGGAAGAAGCGGCTGCGTTCGCTGGAAAAAGAAATTACCAGCGAGGAACAAGTGCACTAGACAAAAAAAAAAGACAAGTGTACAAAGATGAATACCTTCTGGACGAAGAAACACTCCTTTTGAAAGTATCTCCGAAGCCGCGCCGGAGTTAGCAACCGTCAACTAGCTAGTTAACTACTCTTGTGATGAAGATAAGTTAGTTCCACCGGCGCTAGCATTTGCATGTATCCTGTAGGCACCGAGAGCCCTGGTAGCATGTGAGGAACAACGTCCAGCGTTAACTTTCTCCGCCCAGACTCAGTCTCAGCTCCTCGGTCTGTTCCTATCAGAGGATGCTTCGCTCCGCCTCACTCAGCCGTGAAGATAAATCACGGCGGCTTCAGGGCTTTTTGTCTCTTAACTGATGGCCGCCTGTGTCTTCCCCCAGTCATTTTCAGCCATATCAATTTACATAGTCGGCTAAAGATGCCCCCCTTGATATAAGAAGCCCCACACACACTGTATAACTACCTTGCTGACCACTAGATATACTCAATTTGTATTTCAAGTCCTTTTTTGTTTAAATAACTTTGAACTCATCTTGCAGGTTGGAGGAAATGGTTTGATTATTAGTTATAATGTAATATTTTGACAATAGAAATTAAGAATACACTTATACCAACTTTACATGAGAGTCATAAGCTGGGTGATCCATTAGTTTTAACACCAAAAAAATATTTTTTTTTATCTGTAAACGTGTAAAAAAAATTTGACATGGACATCAATGATTTTCAATACTTAAACCAGCAGTTAAAAGTGAACTATTACCATTATATGACATTATTTTCATGCAAGTAATTTAAATATCAGTGATAATAAAGTAAAGATAGTAAAGTTATAATCTCACAAATTCAACAACAAAGTGTAACACTATCTTATCTCTTTACAGCTCTTCCAGATCAACAACAAAATATAACACTGTTCTCTTACAGCTTTTCAAGTGCATTAATATCATGTTAACACTGGTCTTCTATCTCAATAACTTTTTGACTGCAGTAACACAAATGCAGCACTATTATACTGTATAAATGTAAGTACAATTCTACATAATGTGTTTGTCCTTCAGTTGGTTATCCATCATGTCATACCTGTACATAGTCTTTAATATATCTTTATTTTTTAGCCTTATTGTACTTTTGTAATTCTTGTCTCGCATCTTCAATGCCTTATTTGTATTAAGCTGCTGTAACATGTAAATTTACCCAGAGAGGAATCAATAAAGTTTATCTTATCTTATCTTAGCTTAGCTTAGCTTATCACGACCCAGGGGGGATGCCCCCATTTCAAGATTTTACATATATTTTAATAATGACAAAGTTGTAGTCTGTCATAATTTAATGGCCCTCTTAATTTATTCACTTAAGCATACTTTGTATTTGTAAACTTATTATATTGGTTTTCAAAATATATACGTTTTAATAGAAAATACAAACTGCCCTTGTATTTTCTGTACTTCCACTATGTTTACAATAGTGTAATTTTGCATGAAATCATTTAAACACTGGATGCCAAAGTCTTAGATCCACTCAATGTAACCTTCTATTTTCTAAGTCAAACATAGCTGAGTTAAAGGCAATTGTGTTGATTGATTTCAGACAGCGCGATCTTAATAACACTTTAATGGGTTTTAGACTTTGCCCTGCGCTTTCGCTACCGAACCAGCTGATAGTTGGCCTAATCCTTTGAACTTCCCCGGTTCAAACAACCTGGGTGACACCAGCATTAACAGAGGTAATCCAGACCCACTGGATATTTCACATGCTACTCCTTATGCTAAGGAAATTTAAATTTCACTCGTGTTTCAGAGGAACAGTAGGTCGATAAACAAAACAACCAGGGATCAAATTTAATTCTTCGTTCATTTAATCATGTTGATGCTTGTCTTGTAGGCATATTTTTGGAACAGTCAGAAAATAAAAATGTAAAAAATAAAGTCAGAATAAGGAAAGTTCTCTGTCACTGCGACAAGATATGAGAAAAAACACATAAAACAGACACACTAATGAATCAAACCTTAATACAGACATCCATATGGCACATAATTACAGTGTAGACACATCTATTAATGATAAAATTATCAATAAGATGAGATGTAATATTCATATTACAAGTATATTAAAAACTAATTTGTAAAACCCAATATGTGCTTCTGTTTACATCATTTCTCTTTGCATTTGATCTCTATGACCAAACTGATAACAGACTTCTCTTCTACAATAAGCTACTGAAGGCTCTGTTTTGGCAGTCTGAACCACTGTGGCTGACACAACCCTGAGGATAATGAATATAGAACATCCACTGTTGGAAGCTTTTAATACAACTCTCACTTAATGAAGCCTGTCAGTGCTGGAAAGTAGCTAAGAACTTTTGCTCAAGTGCACTACTTAAGTACAATTTTGAAGTGCAATACTTAATTTAGCATTTCCATGTAATGCTACTTTATACTTTCATTGCACTATATTTTAGAAGAAATATTGCACTTTCTGCTCCACTACAATAATCTGACAGCTTTAGTTACATTTAAAATTATGTTTTGACACAATGGATAACAATAAAAAAAAAAGAAAACATGGTTAAAGATTAATAATAATAACAATAATAATAATATATTTCATTTATAGAGTGCTTTTCAAAAACTCAAAGGTGCTTTACAGGTTAAAAACAAATACAAGTATACAAAATCAAACAATCAATCAAAAAGAAAATAGAACAAATACAGTTGAAAATGCATGTAGAAAGCAAAAATACATGGTTGAAGTCTAATGTAAATAGATAATATATTGTCTATAGTGTATATAAATTTAGAGATGTTACAAGTTGAAAGCAGTGCGGAACAGATGTGTTTTTAATTTAGTCTGGAAAGTGGTAGGGTCAACGGTATCATGGATATGTTGTGGGAGTGAGTTCCAAAGGGAGGGGACAGCAACAGAGAAGGCTCTGTACCCCCAGGTTCGGTGCCTGGTCCAAGGGACGGTCAGGAGGTTTGCGTCAGAGGAACGGAGGGTACAGGAAGGGGTAGAGCAAGTCTTTAAGGTAAGAGGAGGCCTGGTTATGGAGTGCTTTATGGGTGAGTAGGAGGATTTTGAATTTGATATGGTAAGGGACAGGAAGCCAGTGAAGGTTCTGGAGGTCAGGGGTGATGTGGTCACGAGAACAGGTATGGGTGAGGAGGCGGGCGGAAGAGTTTTGGATGTACTAAAGTTAAAACAGTGGATTCCAATCTTCTAGGTTTCTGACATCTTACAAAAAGCAATGTATAGTCAGGCTTACATTTCAGATGACTATGAATTGTTAACAACTCCACCAAATAGCATTCCCCCCCCCAAACTTCTCACATGGTTTCATTTTAAGTGCAGTATCTCAGTTTTATGTGCAATATTTCATTCTCATGTCAATTTTTAAGTTTCCTGTGTAAAAATTCAATATCACATGCAATATTACTTTAGTACCTCAGAGTCATTGCCAGTATTACATCTTACTTTTCTACTCTAGTCCTGTTTTAGTTGACTTATTTTTATTTTCGGTATTGTATCATACCTATGTCTTATCGCTTTTCTATTAGGCATTAAATTAATTCTAATGTTATGTCATTTTGTTTATTGAGCAATGGTTGGCATCAGAATTTCCTTTCGGTATTATTAAAATTCTATCTTATCTTGTCATATTTCAATAACTGTTCAAATTATCCAATATCTCACCAAAAATCAAAGAGTAGAGAAAACAGAGAAAACAAGATTTGTGTGTCTAAACTTAGTTTTTATTTTATTGTCTCACATTAATCATCCTAAAACCCCTCAGATTTATATTGTGACCCTGTTTATAAAACCGTATGTAATGTAATTTAAACTAGCTCCACTTGCAGCAGCTACAACATGACACACTGTTGCTTCACTACTAATAATCTAATGATGTCATATATATTTAATACATCAATCACAGGGACCAAACCATTTATTTTACTTTAACACTACATTTTGCTGTTAATACTTATGTAGGCTACTTTTGCTTGAGTAGGATTTTTCATGCAGGACTTTTACTATTAATGGAATATTTTTACATTCTTTACTTCTACCACTAAAGTCTGTACGTAAAATTAACGATTCACATTAAATGATCCGTTTTATTGCAGTTACACTCGGCCCCACATACTGCTGGTCCATATCAGTCAGTTCATATTTCATATTTAGCCCCAGTAGATGTCACTAGAGTGCCACTATCTGACGCTGAGCTATGGTTAAAATCGAAACCTATTCGGAGAGAATTAAATGTGACCATAAAGAGGAAATTCGAATATTTTAAGTTAAGAAGATATAAGAAAATACAATATCGTACAGTTCGATATAACTGTATTTGCTTATCTAGTTATTTATTGGTTATTTATGTTTGTCAAAGGTGACGCCAATGATACCCGGATATCCTTGTTGAAGTGTCCGAGTGGACGATGGGAAATGTAGTTTTCGACTCCGGCATTCTCCAACGGCTAGTACGTAGGTTTACTTGCGGTGGCGGCTAGTAGGTAAATGCTAGTACGTATTTGTCGTACGGTCGCTGTCTGTTTGCTCCTTAGAGATTCCCCTTCCTTCCTGGGCTGTTTGAGGTAAACCTCCGCGGTCGCATCACTATCGTTAATACCTGACGGAGTGAAATAAACCGGACTTAGACGCGTTTGACACCGACGTCCGAAGTATGCGGCGGCAGCGGAGAGGGCGAAGCTAAAGCCCAGAAAGGTTTAGGGTGACCGAAAGTCCAACCCGGGGAGAACTTATCGTTTCCATGGCTGTGAAAAGTTAACGCACAGACGACTGAAAAACAGGAATAATTCCCCCTCAGCCGACTCGAGGTAAGAATAAGCAGTTTGTGAATGGACTTGGCCAAGTACGTGGCTGCCCGGCCGTGTCGATAATGTCGAGCAAATGACTGAATAAGAGTGTCTTTGTTTACAAGGTTCCCGGCGTCCTCGTCTCAATGGGATTGTTCAGAGTTCTCATCTGGCCGCCGTGTAGCTACTGTTTGTGTTCGTGACAGGGCTCACAGGCTTACAGTTTGTCCACAAATAGATTGATTATGTGACAGTGGCTCGTATATTTAACTGTGATTTAGCATCCCGGCTGTGGAGTTTAGTGCACAGAGCAGTATAACACAATAACAACATGCAAATTCTCCTTCAACCTGTCTTGTTCAGGGGAGTTCTGGTGGGGTCGTAGGGCAAGTTCAGGGAGATAAACCTGAATCCAGACATAGTAGAGACACACTGATCATGTGACCTGAGGCCTGAATTTGGTACATCCAGTTAAAGGTTTGGCTATAGTACCAACTTCTAAATAAAGACCAATATAAACTCTCTCCACTGATGTGTTACTATTATTTGGTTGTGAGCTTAACTTACAGAGAGACAGTGTAATCATTTGTGTTCTGCTTTGAGCATGTCCACTGGGGAGGAACAAAAAAATAGTATGTGACAGTCAGGACATTTGGGGTTGTGTAGCAATGACAACTTACAATGTACCGTGAAATCAGCTCACATCCTCCCTTTCCCTTCTTCCCCCAGTGTGTCCCTGGAGAATAGAAATGAAATCCAATCTCTCTCCCTGGCACTGACTGTGTCAGCTGCTGTATCTCTGGGTGCTGACTTGGAGAGGGACAGGTGCTTCTCGGACAGGTGCACCCTTAACAAAGGGCTGCAGTCCCTTGACTTCTCTCGCTTTCTTTCTCTGCACTTTAGTGGACTTTTTGCTATCAGGTCTGCAAGCTGCTTTATAATCAAATTATTCCTGCATTTATGGTAGCTGTGAGTGTGCTTTGTGAATAACTGTCACATGATTAGGCTGAAGTGAAACCCCCTAAACACTATTGTGAAACCTGCATGACATTTAATGAAATTTAGGAACTAATACAAGTTGTCTAGCTTTCAGTATTACACAGGGAGCCGTGACTGCTTCAGTAATGCACTCTCATATAGGATTTAAGTCATCTGCATCCGTGTTACCTGCTTTATGTGCACTGTATTGTTCTCTGGAATTGTTTACCAGACAAACCAGTTTGGTTTCAGTCCCAACACATTCAACAGAGAGGAGTCATGTCATGAAGCGTGGCGATCACACCTTTGCTGCCACTGTAAACCTAGTTAAGCAGAGGCCCAGACAAATAACACTCTGTCTGCTTGAGTTGCATTCGCTAATGGTTAACCCACCGCCTTCAGTGCAACAAAAGATGCATAGAAACACACATGACTCGAGACTTTTCATGCTCCGGTTATGCCTGAACACTGAATTCAGAGACAGAATAAGAGATCAGGAATGAGGTCAGCAAAGTTACATGAAGTGGAAGAGAGGAAAGTTTGAAGGCTTATCTCAGTAATGTGCAGGGACAGTTGAGCAATGATGAGTGTTGCAGTCACCACTGTCTTCTACTTAACCCTTCGCTATCTCCTCTGGCAGTGACCAGTGAAGAGTCTCTCAAAGCACCAACACAGAAGAAAAGAGGCTGTTTTTAATTGCGTAGAATGTGTGTTCTTATATGAACATGCCACATAGTGCATAGGGCTGCTTCTGACAGCCATCACTAGCCTTTACTCCGGGATCCTATTCACATTTGAGAGCTCGGACCCTATTGAGGTTTATGTAAATCTCTTGAACGCAGCCTTCCAGCTTTTCTCTGCTCGCCAGGGCCAGTGCGCCTGCGCTCTGCTGACACTCCAGTAATCCGCTGGAGGAGATTGCATCCTCGTCCACTGCGCTCAGGCTATCAGTGAGGGAGAAGCAAGAGATGGAAAAAAATATATAAGCAGAAGACTGGAGGGAATGAGAACAGCAACGGGACCATAGGAGACCCAGATGAACGGGTTTTACGGGACGGAGCAGCTTTACACTATGAGCAGCGAGGCGACAGCGGGACCGGAGCGAGGATGTCTCCTGATATAAGACAACACGGCTCATCCCAAACGCTGGGAATATGAGATGAACAGCGGGCAGGAATGGACCCGGCGGATGATGGTGAAATTCGCGAATGAGTGCTCTCTTGGATGAAACCTCCTCCTCGGCTGCCTTGTGTATCGCCTCCTGCACAAATACTCCCTGGCCTCTGTACCGCTGTGTGGAACAAACGGGCACAGATCACCTTCTCAAACAAGTAACGCTTTGGCACCGCCGTTAATAGGCTAAATTGAGAGCCCATATGCGCTTGCGTTATCACAGATTAATTATCATGTAACATTCACTGAACCTGGAAAGCTAAAACCGCGGATCCCGAGCCCATGTGATCCGTCTGTGGGGGTTCTGTAATCAGCTAGATGCATATCAAAGCTAGAGCGAACCAGGAAACATCGCAGCGCTTGGACTTGTGCCTCGGGGTTGTACAAACTATCGATACTCGTCGAAACGCATGCAAATCCAGCTTCTCCTCCCTGACAGCCCCGCCGTGAGCGATACTTGCTCCCCTCAGCTGCTTCGCCTGTGCAGACTTGCTATGACAGGCTGGCAAGTCCACATAAATCCAAGCGCAAGTTGATGAACTAGAGTGGCCGGCCTCGGCGGCGGGATCAGACAGAAATTAAGCTGTGTCTCTCAGACAGCGGAAACGAGGATCATCTCATCCTTGCGTTGGCAGAGCAGCGCAGCCTGAAACAGAACATTCCTCTCGGGTATTTTGTTGGATATTACCCAGATCTTGAGGCTGTGATGTGTTGTAAACATTTCCCCACTCTGGATACTGCTGAAGTTTAAAGAACCCTTAAAGCTCCACCAGTAAACACGTTCCTGTGCCATGTGAGTTCTTCTTCTTCATGTGGAAATCCCAAATTCTGTAAATACCAGAGGTGATCTAATCTCTGAAACAGCTCCTTACTAAGACATGAAGTGGTATCCAGTGGGACACTTGCAGCTGGGGTGTTTTACTGGTAAACCTCCACAGCAGCTGTTAGTCAGACTGAATGTCTGAAAGAGGAGACTTGGATATTAGCATACTTGTAGTTTTGCCAACACCACTCCCATGAAATGCAATGCATTGATTTCTCCCAGTGCCCTTGTTGTAAATAACTCTGTGGATATATTTTGTGTGACTTTTATTCCAGCAAGATCTGTGCTACTATAAATCAACTATCTATGGACCGTGATGTTTTCGTGACGTGCAGGATGGGTACAAGGTGTACGGTTTGGCTGCTGTAATGTTGAAAGACAACTTTTCCTGCTTTTTCTGATCTTCTGAGCATGTGCAAAAGAAAGAGGAACCAGGCATGAGACTGCACAGGCTGGGGAGATGTGTCAGAAGGAATGCGCAAGGAATTATGAGAGGCATGATGGAAGACACGGTACAGAGTGTTACAAGCTTAAAGTCTACAAGAGGGAGAATTACAAGTCTTTGAGAAAATTGTGTTTTCTCCTCTCTGAGACCAACAGCTCCATAGGAATCAGCGCTCCATGCCTCCATATCCACCCTGATCTGCATACTTGTTCACCTGCAAGTTGCACTCAGTTTTTGAGCACCCTTATCTTTGATTCCCTGTTGCTGTGTTTGGTTGTTTTTACTCGAGCACACTCAGAGTACGATTTTGAAGCAGAACGTTGTCAACAGGAAGCTTACAGCAAAGAGGAACACATGATAAGAGAAGTTGGTGAGGTCCAAACAATCACATTTCTCATGAGCAGGGAATCTCACTGTGTGTAACTGGGAACAGCAGTGGATCTCTTGTCATCTTTTAAGAGAAAAACAAACAGATCCCCCCACCAGAGAGCATTCAGAGACTGATTTCCTCTCTCCGTGGTGATGGGGAGCTCGGCCTCGTCTCTCACTGCAGAGACTGAGTCGGACCATGGTTTTCGCAGCACCCCCTACCCGTCGTCACCCCCTGTGGGCTGGCTCAGGAACAGCCACAGCAGCCCGGTGTGGGGCACCACCTTCATCACACGGCAACAGCAGCACCCACTGCCTCATCGAGAGCGCAGGTAAGAGCCAGCGCTGTCCAAGCAGCCAGGTGCCAACACATCTCTCAGCTGAATGCACTTGGCCAGTTATTGGCCAAGTCACAGTAGGGGTTGTATTACACGGGACTGCTGTGAGCGCAAGCACACTATTTGGCATTATTGCAAGGCTCTTGTGCTGGTATTTTCTTCAGCATGTGGGTGATGTGCACATTTTGTAGTAGAAGTGACAGTGTTCATGTGCGCTGTTCATTTTAGTAACTTACTATTCTCTGTCATAGTCTTTTACAAATGCATTCTGAGGATTCAATAACCTCACGGCTATGGATCAAATCCACTGTTTCATCAAAGCTTATCTAATCAAAGCCTGCATTTTGATGTTTTCCTATGATGCACCCAAAATCTGGCTAAGCCGGATTTGTAAAGCAAAATCCCACCTCCTCCTTGCTCAGCTGTACAGTATGTGCTACAATTTTGTCCAACTCAGTGCTGAGTGGATTGCCTGGACCGATAGACTGACGCGACCACTGTGAACCCAGTGAAAACTAGCCCAAGGGTAATTAGAACAAGAGTTTTGCTGTTATGATTTTTATCAGGCTTTAAGACAAGCTTTGATTTTATCTGAGTGGACACGAATGCATCTTGATGAGAAAGGCTACATACACACACATGTACTGTTAGAGCAATACTGATATATTTTGTTAACCCACCAAATAACCCTACTGTAGTTCGAGGAGCCTTTCTAAAGTTGCTTTGTTTTGAGAAAAAAACCCTATTAAGAGTTTTTACAAGAACAAACTTTTTATTGAACTAGCTGCAGCTGTGTAATTGAGCAAGGTCGCATAAGAAACTATTTGTGGAAGAGACGTGCTATTCATATTGACCATGTTTCTCAGTATTGACTGCGTGAAAAAGATATATACAGTTCCTGTATTTACAAGAAAGACTTTGCTGCAATAATCCATTGTTCCAGTCATCGCCTTCTGAATCACTGTCAACATAGTGAAACGCAGTAGTTTGTAAGAAGCTTTGAATGTGCAGCTCATCCAGCAGTTTTGACTGACTTTCTTCCAAAAGATGATCTTCTCAGCCGCCCTCACACAAACTTGTTTAGAAGTGTTTCCAGTTTTCCTTCAGCTTTTTGGGTCATATCTCCCGGAACGAGAACAGGCAGTTGATATCGACCGCCTGTAGTGTATTGAAGTTGTTGCTGAGTCACTCAGGGCATCATGGTCTGGTTGTTAGTTATTGATTTTCAGAGAGCCCGATCACATTTCCCCACAATGGATGTCATTATTTATTCAGCATCAGTCTCCAGTTGGGCTTTCATCTTTCTTGATTCCTGCCCACTGCTGTCAATGCTTTCCTTGCAGTTGCTCTACATTTAACAGTTAAAGCTGTCATGGCTTCCATTGCTTATTCTTCTAAGAGTTTTAAAATATAGAGAGGGCTGGTTTTAGCCCAGGCTTAAACACCGTTCCATCACCAATAGCTCACTTCATGAATGAAACTCGAGTGTAGGTCATTCTGTTTGTGTAGTTTTGCATCATACACTCAACTCGTTTTTATTCAGCATAGTCTTCTGTTGCTTTTGTGCATCTGTGTAGCAACAAGCCTATGCTTCTGTCAGCAAATAGACTACAGCCTCAGTCAGCTGAGTTCATAAATACATAGATATGCATTAAAGTCCATTTCTGTCAATTGCTGGAAGGTAAAGAGGGACACACACGCATATTCTGACAATAGATGTTTTAAAAAGACTGCAGTGGCACTTGGAACATGCCCTCTCATCTCCCCCCACTCACCCTCTCTCACACACACATATTCACTCACAGTCTTAGGCACATCTACACACTGCTGTGTGAGCCTAACAACGTTAGGCAAGCTTTGCTGAGCTGTGACAGAGCATGAAATATAGAAACAACAGAACACTATGAGGCCAGCTTAACTTCAGCCGTTTATTCTTTATTGTCCTATAAAACATTCTCTCTGCCTTGTTTTTTTTTTTTTACCTTGGAGACTGCATGAACAGTCTCGTCCTTGGGTTGTTTCAATTTGTTTTCATCCAGCAGTGACCCATAGAATTTAGGGAGTGTTTGTGCCTGCCCTGACTCACTACCTCAACTGTGAAGGTTCACTCATGATAACGACCTACTCATCAGACAAAGATGTGCAGCAGACGTGTAGCTGCAATGTTTCCTAACGGTGGAATGTCTTTTACGGAATAGCAGCGCAACACAGGTTTATCACAATGCTAATGTTGTGAAATGAACAATGCGGCTTGCTCAATTGTATTTCAGCGACATTCTGCTGGTGTGTTATGTCGCACATGGACTTGGGAGTCCTGATGCCTTAAAGTCGGTGTCTGCTCTCTCCAGAGTCGATCCCAGTGCCTCTACTGTCCCAGCATGATGGATGATGGCGTTTATCGCAGCTCCATTCCACTGGCTCTCCTCCCTTTAATTGGATTAAAACGGGTCCACTTGGGCTCAACAACCATGATCACTGGCCGTGTTTATGTCTGAATTATTTCAGCATGTCCTCCCCTGCTATTGGCTGTCTAAAGACTGGGCCACGTCAGGACAATCCCCAAACCTCCAGACTAGATTTGGCATGCAGGCTTTGTCTCACAGTGTGACTTTCTCTGGAAAACAGAGCATTGATGCTGGAAAAAAATAGCCTGTTGGCACTTCAGCTGACATGATTCCAGATTTCCCCGCTCTTGTTGCCATGGAAATCTGTAGCATATGTTCAGTAACCTAATTGCATTGGGCGCTAGATAAGACCACACATGGTAACCTGGCAGTCTCACACATGGGAAGAAAACAGTGCACCTCTGTAAGATACCGTGTAAGCTTCTAATGACTCATGCAAGTGTTTAGCAAAGTGAGGTTGAAGCCAGTGAGCTAGAGCATGCTTATGGCAAGCGGTTGTTACTGGTCTGCCTTCAAGGGTTAAATTTGTGTCTTAGTAACAGGAAGTAAAACTACTTTGTGCTGTCTGTTTGAGAAGTTCCCCTCTGGCTGAAGGCAGCACTGTGTCAGCAGTGCTCCTGCCCTCCAGGTCTGGCTGCCCGCAGGAACTTCAGATTAGCACAGCGGCAGCAGCGCAGTGCCCCTGCCATCTCTTCCTCTTCTTCCTCCCTGATTCTGGAGCTTCCTGCCAGCTTCCTGCTTGCTCTCGCTTTGCTCCATGCAACTGATGTCTGCTGAAACCCAGTCAGACAGTTTCCTCTGTTTAAAGATTCAAATGTCTGAAACTGTCTCCACCGCTGACAGATTCACTCGTCAAAAATGAGCACTGGTCGTGAAATATTCACTGAGGGCACATCTAGAGGTCAGAAGCTGCTGTTATTGTTTCTGTTGCTTTCCCCCCCTCCTTGACCAGTATTTGCTTTCTTAGGATCTTCAGTCTCTTATTCAGGAGAAGCGATTGGTAGGTGGTAACTTATTTTTTTTCTGGTTTATCAGGCGTTGGTCATGAGGCATGTGGTCATTCGGTTAAAGCTTATGGCAACAGGAACAAACGGTCTTAAAAGTATAATGAGGCCCAGATATTATTGTGCATGGCATTACTCACAATGTAGTGAGCATTTACACAGCATAACCCTTGTTTCTGCAGCATCCCAGCCTATCTGTAATTTTCGTAACACAGCAATATTTGTTCAGTTTTTAAAAGTTGCTCTTAGTATACAGCCTCAGCCGTGTTTACTGGAGGAATGTTTCGGCCTAAGGGTGCTTTTTCAAAAGAGCTTTTGTCTGCTAAGTAAGTAAGTAAAGTTTATTTCCAGAGCAGATTGCAAAACAGTTTAAGCTGACCAAAGTGCCACACAAAAAAAAAAAATAAAATAAAATAAAGTAAAAGACACAATTCCTTGGGCAAATACAGAATTATAGACATGGCAACAGATTGAAGGATGAGTGCCAGTGAGTAAGAATTTATCTTTAGCCTGGATTTAAAAAGAGAGACAGAGAGAGCACATCAAATATCTAACAGCAACTGGTTCCACAGTCATAGAGCAGCAACTGCAAAGGCTCTGTCACCTTTTAGTCTTAGTCGTGACCATGGGACATACAAGAGAGATTTGTTGTCAGATCTAAGAGACCCAGGAGCAGAGTGCCAGTGAATAAGATGTGCGATATAAGATGTGGGCTGGCCATTAAGAGCCTTGAAAGCAATCAGCAAGGTCTTAAATTGAATTCTAAAATGAACGGGGAGCCAATGAAGAGAGGCTAGGACAGGGGTGATGTGCTCACTCTTATCAGTACTATTCAAGATCCTTGCAGCTGCATTTTGGACCATGTGCAGGCGAGTTAATGAAAACTGGGGAGCATCTAAGTATAGAGAATTGCAGTAGTTCAGTTGTGATGTAATGCAGGCACGAATTGCTTTTTCCATTTCATTGAAAGACAGGAAAGGCTTGATAGTGACTATTTCTAACAAGAGAAGTGCTTTTTTGTCAAGATAGAGCTTAAAATCAAAGATAACACCAAGGCTTTTTGCATGAGGCTTCACATATGGGCTGAGGTGGCCTAGCTTCCTGACAAGACAACCTCTGGAATATAAGGACAGAAGATAATTTTTTTTTTTTTTACTGTTCGTAAACTATGGCTAAAATGATAATCATGATTATTTAAAACAATAATGAGATAATGATTGTTCATCAGAATTATTAATTGAATTCTATTGCACTTTAACGTGTAAATAGAAAACTGCTTTCACTTTCATATTGTGCTACATTCCTGCTAATATGCACATATTTGTGACAAAATAAGACTGTCACAATGCATCTCCCAGAAGCAAAATATAAATGAAATTGTACCAACACTTTTTAATTAAATCAACAGATCACTGTTTTCAATTTCAATATCTGACACGGTGATGCACTATATAATGTCACAGATACTTGAGTATGGCCATACCGCCTTGTGGATGCCCGATCCCGTCAGATCTCTGAAGCTAAGCGAGGTAGGGCCTGGTCAGTACCTGGATGGGAAACCGTGAGGGAACACCAGGAAGCCTGGGTGAATGCAGTGTGAGAGTGAGTGGTTGGTGGTCGTCAGAGGGGCCGATGGCGCAGATTGGCAGCCTGGCTTCCGTCAGTCTACCCCAGGACAGCTGTGGCTACATACGTAGCTTTCCACCATCGAGTATGGAGTGAATGAATAATTCCCCAAAAATTCACAAAGAATCAATTTAGCAACTTTACTCTTCTTGGCCTTCATGCATTTATTATATTGCCATTTTTTGTGTTTTGTATGTGTTTAAACAAGTTGGTTGTGAGTTTAGACAGCACTTGATGTGATAGACAGCAGAGTTTTCTACGAGCAGAGCATGCATTTTATATTCTAATATTGATCATGGTCATTTAATTGCGAAAATCCAAACATTTTGATTGAGGCTAATGTTTGGTTGATTGTGGAACCTCTCTGTTTAGCTGAAAACAAATATTTACCACCCAGCCTTTAATGTCCTTAAAGCAGTCTAAGAGATGCTGTCGAGAATCCATAGGATTTAGTGGAAGGTACAGCTGTGCATCATCAGCATAGAAGTGACAGAAGATGCTATACTTGCTAACGTTGGGGGAATATGCAGGCAGAGTAGAATGGGTGCCTGAAAGACCCAATAGGTGACAGGGGAAGAAAGAAAAACTGACCTATTGCCACAGAGAATTTCCTCTGTTAAGACAGGATTTAAACCAGTTTAGTATTATACCGTTAATACCAACCCACTGTTCGAGACATGTTAAAAGGATGTCATGACCCACAGTATCTGAGTCTTTGTGCCACAGTCAACGCTCTAACATTTTCTGTCTTAATATTCTGTCTAAAAAGTCTCTCTTCTCATTAAAAAGTGTCCTGCTCACTGTCACTCTATTAAAACTTCCCCAATTATCCTCATGTTGTCCCCAGTGACTAAGGCTTCACTGTCACCAATCTCTTTTCATCAAGTCACCGAGTTTCAGTCTGAGAAGATACTCTTTCTCTGCTGCTAAATTCTAGGCTCTAGATACTGTCCTCACATAAGCAGTGGAGGGTCAATGGCTCAGGTCCACAATGTTAGTTGTAACAAATCAATTTTGAACCTGTCAAGTTTGATTAATGAGTCATATTTATGCCACTACCTGTCAAGTAGAAAGAGGCTCATACAGTTAATACTCGTGTCTGACCCTGACTCAGCTCCTCTGAAGGACAGCGAGTAATGCTTGGTAGGAGAAAATTATTTTTAAGGGAAAAGTTTGTTCTGATCCTGTAAGCAAGAAAAATCCCTAATTGAAATGAAAAACAAAAGTTTCTGCCAGTGAGACTGTTGCAGACAGACTGCATTTATTATTAAAGGCGTAAAATATATTCTCAGTCGGTTTTCTAAAGTGTGGTAAAGATGGTGTAAAAGTGCTGATCTAATCCCTGTCACTGGAGTCTTCTGGGTGTGTTCAGATGCAGCAGAATGTTTCAACATTCAATATCCCTTTTACAGCTCGTCTGATCTAAGTGCCTATTGGCCACTGATGAGTCTCTTCTTTTAATAAAAAGCTCTGCGCTGTTAAACAAAAATTACTATTCAGTTGGCATCATCGTTCTGTCTGCCAGTGGTGTTTGCATGGAAGATGTAAAAATTACAAAAAGCACAGGCAGTAATGCCAGCACTCTGAAAACCCGAGGTAATGCCCCTCGCAGCTTGTAGTTATGAACATCACTCCCTGTATTCTTGTCACTTGTTGAGTTGCAGCTATTGAACGGGTTCATCATAAAGTGCACAAAAGCCAAGGCATTTCTCTAGCATAAACATTTTATAAGCCAAAGTATCTACAGCAAGTCTCCTCTTCTCTCTCTGGATTCACACAAACTGCGCCTCTCAATATTTATCACAAGAGTGGCTCACTTTATTTGAGTGTTTGTGTCGGGGGGGCAACATGTGGAGTCTCTCTTGCAAAATGAGTTCAACACTGTCAGGTTGCGTAGAGTCAGCCAGCCTCACATGGCATATTTGTAATCCCTTATAATTGATGTAACAAAATTGGTCAACATGAAAATTGAACTTCACTCTGGAGAAGGTTTACATTAAAGGAGGTGATTTTTGCAAGAAATTAATCAGGAATGGATGATCTGGCCAAAAGATTGTGATATGAACCACAATCCACAGTTCTTCCCACAGATATAGTCGAATTCAGTCACATAATTAGTTGTGCATATGGCTGCCTGGATAAAAAGCCTCTCAATTCAACTCAAGGCTTCACAAATCTCTGCATCCTGTTTTTGCTCTGACTTTATTCTGAAAGTTCTGACTGCATGTGGTGATTTGTATCTCTGCTGCTTTGCCGCTTGTTGAGTTTCTCCCTAACAAGGCTAGTGGGATAATGGGTATTGATCTCAACAGAACTCCTATCAGAGAGCACAGACTCACCAAATGAGGTTCAACTTCTTTACGCAAGAGAAAGAGGACATAAACATGATTCCAGGGGGTTGTTTGTGGCACAGATACATAGTAGTTTTAGAATCAGAATCTTTTATTGTCATTATGCATACAAAAAGAAAAATGACATAAAAATACACTTTTTTAAAAGATTTATTTTTGGCCTTTTATGCTTTTATTGGATAGGACAGTGGATAGAGTCAGAAACGGGAGAGAGTGGGAAAGGACATGCGGTAAATGCCCGGGGTCAGAATTGAACCCGGGACAGCCACTATGCCGTTAGCCTATCGGGGTGGCCCACAAAAATAGACTTTTAAGAAAGTAGGGGTGACTTAGAATACAATTATTCGTTTACTAACATGGGCAAAGAGGAGCATGACATCGGAGTTGGTAGGTCCGCGTACTAGAACCTTGGCGGCGTACTAGAGCCTCGGCGGCGCTCAGTGGCGCTTGGCGGCGTACAACT
>OMNN01045896.1:5085-18735 GCA_900302755.1 Chromis chromis
TTTATTAATTAAAATATTAACATATTTATGCATCAAACATTCAACTGTATTAATATTGTGTTTGTTTAAGCATCAGCTTTCATTGTCAAATACTCCACCTATGCATGATAACCAGTAATCCATCTTAGTGTTCATAATTTTATACCACTGATCTCAACTTGCTAACCACACACTGTATCAGAAGTCTATAATTAAGTTAATGGTGATGCAGATCATTGGCATTTATTGGCAGCAGATTGGTTTTATGCTGCAGACATCAACAGACCTTTAGTAGGAGGGAATCCATCTGTACAGTAATCGTATCTATGTATTCCAAGCATACATACTACTGTTGAGCACGTACACTATTCCCCTTTGTTGCTTTGTCACCACGCAGACACACATTTTGGGCTGCACCCGACGGTATCTGCAGGCTTGGGGAGATAAATTTACGTCGCACAGATCCTCATTTACTAATCGATATGAAAATTGTGACATCCACAGCGATGATAGAACAGTCATGATTATAAATGTAAACCAACAAAGTTTAAAAGATGCAAAGGCTCTCCTAACTTTATGTTGGCTCTAAATAAACCTCAGCCTGGTTTTTCCACACTGGCTTTATTTTACTCCTTCATGTGGTCAGTTCAGTGTCTTTGTTCCTTCATCTTTTCCTTAGTTCCCCTCTTTAAACAGAAACACTCGTCTCATGTAATCATTGCTTCAGCGTCTCCTGCAGTGTCTTGTTCTCGTTGATCTCTGATGTTTCCTCCATGGTGCTGTCATTTTCTTGGCTTTCCTCCTCTTGGTCTAGTTTTTGTCCTTCATTTTCACTCTGCTCTGTGTTACTGTCACCAGTAAAGCTCACTTTCAGCGATCTGCGCTCTTCACCTCTGTCGTCTGCAGTTTTACTTTGCTCCGTCGTCTCATGTTCTGTGTTTTCTCTGCTCTGCTCTGGTGCCTGATGCTGTCCTGACTTAACCTGCTGCCCTCCACCCTCCTGTTTGACGACACCCACAGAGGCTTGTTGAGGGGTGTCTGGGGGCCCAATAGGAGTCTCCATCTCCATCTCCTCCACTTTCACCTCCACTGCAAAGACTGCAGACACAACTGAGTGAGCAAATGACAAAAATGAACTAAAATGCTAATGAGAAGAAATGACCAGCCCACTTACTCTCCTGCTCCTCTTGCTCGGCCTTGGGCTGGATCAGTGGCACTTTTAGAGGAAGGCCTTGAGGACCGTCAGTGCTGACAACCTCAGTCTGATGATCTGCATCATCTTTAGTTTCCTCCTGAGACAGCCTCTTCCTTGTGTACTTCTTTCCTACAGAAATCAGTACAACGAGGTAATTTTACATCACATGATGTATCAGATAAAAACACTATATGTGTTCTGGCAAGACACAAGACTCCATGTACATTTCTGAAGCAAAACGTACTCTTTTTCCCGTACAGGAAGGGCTTGGTTTTCTTGTTCCGTGCCACCTGGGTTTCAACTAAATCAACTGGAAAACAGAATAAAGTACCGGTCACTTTATTACAGGCCGAAAAATATCGACACACTACTAACCAACCTCATCAGCTGCTCCCATCTGTCACAACTGTTGACTAAAGCTTGGTGAGTGAGACAACCTTATGGTGTAAATGTGCACAGTTTTCTGCTTCCATTGATTTATTTGCTGCATTTACATGGTGTTATTCCACCAATAATCAGAATTATTACATGTTTCAATTATTATTCAGTTATAACACACTAACCTACATCTATTCAATAACATTTGCTCCACATATTGTAGAACTGTGGCTGTTTTGTATTCAGGGTGTTTACCGAGACCAGGAGGCGGCTGGAGCTGGTAGCCCACGAGCTCACACCAGCCGACAGGGTAGATGTCTGGGGACTGGTGGTCGACCCACTGATCAAACTCATCCTCCCAGCCGTCGAAGTGGATGAGCAGCAGGCGGCCAACGCAACGCTTCACGGTGGCCACACACACCAGACGTGGCTCCATCAGGTCCACCGCCTCCAGCTTCATGTTGGGTGAGAAGCTGTGACCTGGGTAGTCCTGGAAATAGTACCAAATTAATTATGAGTTTGCAATCCTGTTATTTCAGTGTACAGTGCCGTGCAAAAGTATTTGCCAGAAATCTTCTAGTTTTGCATATTTCTCACACTTAAATGTTCCAGATCATCAAACTAATATTTATATTCATTGAATATTAAGACAGAGAAAACCCACAAAATGCCGTTTTTAAATGATGATCTATTAAAGATTTATTGATAACCTGTATCACCCTTGTGAAAAAGTAATTGCCCCCCTAAACCTAATAACTGGTTGGGCCACCCTTGGTAGCAACAACTGCAGTTGAATAGATAGATCGCTTGTGATCAGTCTTTTACGTCGAATTGGAGGAATTTTCTGATCAAGAGCAGAATCCATAACTCCATCAATTATGACAAATCATCAGGTCATCAAACCATCACACTACCACCACCATGTTTCACTGTTGGTATGATGTTCTTCTTGTGGAATGCAGCATTAGCTTTACACCAGATGTAACAGGACCCATGTCTTCCACAAACTTCCACCTTTGACTCATCAGTCCACAGGATGTTATCCCAAAAGTCTTGGGGCTCATCTAGATATTTTTTGTAAATGTCAGATGAACCTTTATGTTCTTTTTGGTCAGTAGTGGTTTGATCCTTGCAACTCTCCCATGAATGCTAGTTTCTCCCAGTGTCTTCCTTAATGTGGAATCATGTAGACTGACCTTAACTGAGGTCAGTGAGGTCTGCAGTTCTTTTGATGTTCATCTGGGTTCTTTTGTGACCTCCTGGATTAGATATCGACGTGCTCTTGGAGAGATGTTGGTAGGCCGGCCACTCCTGGGAAGGTTCACCACTGTTCCGTGTTTTCTCCATTTGTGGATAATGTCTGTCACTGTGGTTCTCTGGAGTCCCAGAGCCTCAGCAACGGCTTTGTAACCCTCCAGACTGATAAAAGTCAATGACTTTGTTTCTCATCTGTTCTTGAATCTCTTTAGAGCGTGGCATCATGTGCTGCTTTTTTTAGACCCTTTAGCTACTTCACAGTATCAGACAGGTTCTATTTAGTGATGTTTAGATCCAACAAGCCTGGCAGTAATCATATGTGGGTCTGCCTGGTGAGATTGAACCCAATTGCCAAATGAATTTGGTTATTTGGTGGATTGGTAGCTTTTCACAAAGGGTTATCTTTGTCTTATATTCCAATTAGTTTGATGATCTGAAACATTAAAGTGTGACAAATATGCAAAAAATAGAGGATTTCTGTAGGGGGGCGACTACTTTTGCATGGCACTGTATATATTTAAAAATGGGTTCAGGGAAAGACTGTCTTGCTCCATTAAGAAGTGCAGCTTATCACCATGAAAACCAACCGTGGGTGTGATCACACTCACAGTTGGTTATTCAAAGTCATGCTGCTAAACAGATTCAGAAATCTTCCAAAGACTTACAGCATTGAACAGTCTTGCTGGTGCAGCTTTAGCATTCGTCTCCTTCAAGTATTTTTCCCAGGTGAAGGTCTGAGAGTCATAACCTGCCAGGAAACAGATATTATTATAAAAGTGTTTTCATTAACCATATGTCACTGAAGTCATTTTTTCTCTTCTTCATGGTTTCTCTCCATAAGTTGATAGCACTAATCAAGCACCAATATGGTAAAGCATATTAGTACCATCAGAACAAAGGACTTGAGTGTTACAGGATATTTATTAGCTGTGTGTCTGTCAGCAGAGAGAAGCTGTAGCTGCTAACGCACAGAAACAGCAGGACTCTCATTATACACTTCCAACAATATTTAAACTCCCTTTTCTCAATACTTTGTGTATTCACCGTTATTTTTGATGACAGACTCAATCATCCTCAGCATGGGGGATACCAGATTGCTGTAGAGGTTGTGGTGCTCTGCCCTTTTCTTTAAAATACTCCAAAGGTGCTAAATTGGATTCAAGTCAGATGACATAAATGAAAAGGCCATATTTTTCACTTTCTTATTCTGTAGAAAATGCTGTGTGATTTTAGCACTGTGCTTTGGATCACTCTTCCGCCAATCTTCTAAATACTTGTCGGCAATCATTTTGATTTATCCAGAACTATTGTTGGTGCCATCCATAAATATCTTCTTCCCAAAACCCAATGCAACAACTTATAATCACACTCCCACTTCTGTGCTTCACTGTCAGGACTATGCATTCACTGTGATAGTCCTGACCAGGTTCCCCCCAAACAGGCTGGACCACATCTGAACCAAACAAATATATCAAACAATGTGCTTTCAATATATTCTTATTTGAATGTTGTTTAGCAAAGCTTCATCTTGCAATTTTGTCCCGTACAAAAAGCAAGGGTGCTTTTCTTGGATGACATCCATAGAGATCGACGTTATGCACCATCCTTCACACTGTCTCAGCTGTTATAGAAACTCTGATTTCCACTGCTAACCCCTGTGCCAAGTCTGAAGCTATTGTTTATCTGTTTTTCAGAGCTACGTTATACAAGTTGTGCACAGTCTGTTGTATCATTTTAGAAAAGACAGCCACTGAAACTCTGATTATTGGTACTATAGCTTGTTCTATAGCTCTTGATTACTGCTGCAACTGTGTTTTGACTCATTTTTAGTTGTTCATCAATGTTACTATTGAATTTTTACTTTAGGGCCTGCAGTGTCAATATAGGAAATAGGAAATAGGAGAGTAAATAATAATGCAAAAATAATGCAATCACTGCAAGATGACAAAATTTTGATTTATTTGATATTTAAGTAATACAGCTCATCACTTCTGTTGTATAATGTAGTTACTACAGAATTATCTATAAACAAAACATTGACTTTTTGTATCTTTGATGGTTAGGACCCATCCAAACACAGACCACTGGTACTTTACCTTGTACTGAAAAAAACACATTAATTAACAAAAACAAACTAAAACAGAACAATAAGCCTGCAACGGCCATGACTGTATATAATACACATATGTAAATAAATATAATACATGTCAAAATGTAGGAAGTCTGAGGTTTGTTGATCTTCAGTCAAAACACACAGTAATATTGGAAAACTGACAGATATTGAAAGTTGAAATCCAGGCGGCCAAATTTGTATTATAGGTGTTAAATTGTTAGTGTATCGGCAACACTCTGCTCTGAATGTAAATCTATTTTAGAGGTGGCAGTAAACACTGACCGATTTCCTGGACTAATAAAGCTGTGGTCGCAGTATTTTTGGACATCTGTTCCAGCTAAGCAGCTGTTTCCAGCAGCTGGACTAATGTTAACTACAGAGAACAAGTCACTCCATCATGTAGCTCAGGTTCGAGCATTATTTTGCTAACAAACCGCTATGAAAAGATTAATAATATTAAAGGCTATTTAGTGTGGAAGACTATAACCAGGTGTTTACTAGTTCTTTAGATTCCTTGTGTAACTGAGCTGATTTTTCAGCAAACATGAAGAGTCACTGGTGAAAAATGTTTTTATCAGCATATGTAAAGTGTCTACTATATTTGATTCATTTCATTCAAGATTAACTGATTATTGACTGGTAACATGGCCGACTATCAGTTAAGGAAATTGTTAAAATGTGCATCACAGTAGGAAACAACATATGAGTGGAATTCTAATCTAAAAGAAGCAGAAAAAGGCAGCTAATATTTACCTTGAGGCACAGTGAGAGGGATTTTGTTCTTTTTACAGAAGTCCACTGGAAGGATGGCATGAGAGGAAGCATGGTAACAAAACCAGCCAGTGCCACTGCCTGAAATGGTGCCATCGATCCCCACCATCACGTAGCCGTCTAACATCACCTGGGAAGAGCGAAGAGGAATCAGAGACACAGAGACGGGGATAGAAATAAATACAGCGGTACAGGAAACAAATACAATACAGTGAGGGAGTTAGTGGGTTTAAGACAGTGTAATATGATACAAACTCCAGTAATAAAGGGAGACTTAAACTGGCACATCACCTCCTACATGACTGATCAGAGCAGATTAGATAAGCAAGACACAAAACCAAGAACAGTTTACCTTGTGTACAGTGGCCACACAGATACTTCCCAGGTTAAGAGGGTCGATGGCCTCCAGCTTCATTCCTTTTTCAAAGAAACTTCCCTCCATGTAGACAAACCTTGGCTGTGGATTGCACAAGAGCAATGACTTAACATTCACTATCCCTCATTACATTTCTAGACTGCGGTCATGTGACACAGTAAAGAAGTTACACTTTAAAAAAACAACAACAAAGAACAATCACAACATGTTGCAGCCTAACGGACATCTTCCAAACACCTTCCATGCTTGCTTTGTGTGGAGCAGGACAACCACAATTTTGCTATGAACTGCAAGCAATTCCCTTTTCAGCAGATATGCAGATTCACAGAAAGGGTTCTTTAGAGCCTTAGAAACCAGCAACAAGGACATGCATTATATGGTCCAACTCCAACTGCCAGTTCTTATTAGCACTAGGGCTGTTCCGAATAGTAATTGCCGTTCTTCGAATATTCGGGCCCAATTAATGACGACTAATTAATGACGGCGTACTAAAGCCTTGGCTATTCGGATATTCAAATATTCGGGACCAGCCCTAATTAGCACATGCTTTGAATTGCACTTATCAGGTTATATTTTTACAGAATGGACAATCAAATCAGTACACCTCAGTAATAAAATAAAGTTAGAATGTAAGAAAGTAGTTGTTGGGTCCTTACCTTTTTAAAGAGCAGAAATGGGCTGTCAGAGTTACCCCTCAAACCACCGGAAGCTTCCATGGTATTGACTGAGAAAAATAAGGAAAAACATTGTACAAAAAAACAAATGAAGGGACAACATTCCACTACGTAGAGGCAGAAGCTGACTCAATCCACCAACCACCGTGGATTTGCAACACCAGTCGTATATCAAATAAATCCAATTTCATGTATTTAGCTCACCATCTATGATATTAAGCTTACTTTAAGCACATAATACCCATTGAGGCGGACGTGAAAATAGACTGTCTTAACACAAGGAGCTAAAGTAAATCAGTGTATCTTGCAGCCTGTATTTCACTTCCTGGCCCTTCTACAGTTGTTTCTTAAAGCATATAGCTGAATAGACTAGTGATAGATCTCATAAAAATAGTGATAGCATTAAATTTAGGGCTTTAGACGTGACCTGTCCCTTATCACATAAAAATTTGGTATTAACAATCAATCAGGACTTGCAATGTTACACAGCATTACAGTGTCATAGCTCTGAGGGCCTAACTGTCACTCCTATGTGCAGCGTACATGAGAACACATGTTGTGTTACTGTATTTCTATCATTACTGTATTACTAGTAATAATAATTATAAATCCATGCTGTCTTTCAGTAGGTATAAATCACCTCAACATGAATTGACCCACTGCCATTTTATTTTGGGGTATATATCTGAAGTCTTACTGTTCTCATTAATGCAACTTGACTCATAATATTTTGGTTCTCCTTACACTTTATTAATTTAGTTGCACAAATTACCACATTCACTTTTTGACTACTACTTCTGTTATGAAGGACCAGGCAGGACCAGACAGGTCCAGGCCTTAATAGACAATTAAGAATCAGCCAATCAGAGGCCACTGTGCTGTGCTGCTCTGCAGAGGAGCAGTCTTATTTTTCTCTGTGTGTTCAGGGAAGGTTTTAGAAGAGAGAGTTCTCTCTTTCCCAGGGCATGATAAATGACACGGAAGAAGGAACACTGCTGGGAAAATTTACTTATGATGAGAATGGAGAGTCAACGCAGACGTTTAAGCTGCCTAACTCAAGTGACGTGGTGTATCAATTTGTGGAGCTGCGAGTTCTTACCAACTGGGGTCACGTCGAATACACGTGTCTTTACCGCTTCCGTGTGCATGGAAATATCGCCTCCACATGAGACTCAAGGTTCACTGAGAGTGATGTAATTTGCAATGTATACTTTTTTATGAAGATTAAAAGTCACTTGATGGTCTGAGAACCACACACATGTACTCTAAGACTTGAATAAAGGAGAAAACGGAATATTTGGTCTTGGACTGCATTCTGATCGATGCCCCCCTGGCAGCCACAACATTATCAACCACTGAAATTTATACAGTCCTTTAATCAGCAAAACAACTTCATTCCTTGGCTGTGTGGGTCTTTAAATATTTATCTAAACTTGTTCTTCCGTACATTAAAGTCAATTCCTTTAACTTGTAATTGAAACACAATTGGGTTTTTTAAACTCACCAGGTGCTTTAATGACATGACCAACTTTGCTGGACCAGCCTATCGGGTGCAGGAGGGGGCTCCACATGTGGCACCAGAAATCAGAGACGGTGTTTTCAGGAGCGTCACTTTGGTCTGCGTAAACCAGCCGCAGACGGCCGCCGATGATGGACTCTATGAGGGCCACTCGTGTCCGGCTCACGTGTTTAGGGTCCACGACCTCCACCCGCATACCTATTCTGAAAGAGGTCTTCATGTGTTCTGCCAACTAAGAAGAGGACAGAGAGTTGTAAAGAGACAGACATGCTGATTATGTGTTTAATTAATTCAGTGAAATTCAATTATTTATCTAATTTAATTAATTACACCTCTACAAGACAGATGGGGTCACATTCATGAGCCTAATCATAATATCAAGCAGCATTGAATTTACCTTCAGGTAGAAGTCAACAGGGAGAGTGTGGGCCCCCACCAGCTTCTTCATCAGATACTCTTTCCAGTCTGGGATGTTCGGATTCACATCTAAAGACAAACAGTTTGTCATATTAGAAAACATCAGATCTGAGACAATCACAACATATTAATGCCATATTAATCCTGATGAAATTCCACAGTGTTCCAAGTTTTGTGTTGAACCCACCAGGATAGTAAGAACTCACATTTCGTGTCCAAATATCACTTTGGAAGCCAAACAACACTATTTTTCCACATACATTAGTGTGATCATGGTCACGTAGCTCTGTGTTTACATGTCGGTGTGTTTCGGGTTTGATTCCTCACCTTGTGGTGGCACCAGCAGCTTGCTCGTCATGGTGCACCACCCAATTGGGTTCAGCTCTCCTGACACAAGGCTGCACCAGAAATCATGGCTGCTGTCGTGTTCAAAGCCTTCGTATCTCAACAGAGCTTTGTATCCTGGAGACGAGGCAGGAGAAGAGGAGTGATGTTACTGCTTTGCCAAAATGTCAGGAATATTTAGAAGCTTTAGTTAAGATCAGATACAAGACAGTACAACTCGTAATACAAATTTGCAATTGTTGAGATATGTAATTATGATATTGGTTACTTAAAAACTTCAACATGGTTCTTGTTCAATTAACACTTTTGTATCTCTAGATAGTCTTGTTCTGGATGATTTTTTAATTTTTTTATTTAACCTTTATTAATCCCCTTGGGGAAATTCGTTTACGCATTTTACCCATCCTACTATACATAGTAGGAGCAGTGGGCTGCCGCGGTGCAGCACCCGGGGAGCAGTCAGGGGCCCAACAGTGGCCACAGTGAGGTTCGATCCCATGACCTTCTGATCAGTTGTCAGGGGATTAACCTGTTGCGCCGCCACTCCCCAATTTTATCATCATAATTACAGAATCAATGGTTTGACGGTGTTAAAATAAACACTGACATAAAGATGTACCCACCTGCAACCTGGATGACAGTAGCGATCCAGTAAACTTTACTGGGAAGAACCGCGTTTGAGTTCAGGACCTCCACTTTCATCCCAACATTGATGTCGTCCCAGTTGGCACAAAGAGGAGCCTGAAGATGACGAAGTCAGAGGTTTCCTTACAGATCAGTGTGAAGTGTATGTTACGCTCCAATTATAATTTCACAGTTTTCAGGTGTTATTCTGAGCAACACACACAGCTCATTTGTAACTGTAATTGTTGTAGGTATTATAGTTTTATGTATTTGTCTCATAATTTCCAACACTTTCTAGCATTTTTCAAATTTGTTACGGATATTGTCTTTTAATGCTATTAAATTTTAACACTGAAAATGAGAGTCGTCCCTCAAAGAGCTCTTCAAGGTTTAAATAAAATAAATTAAACTAACTATTTTACCCTCTTCGTCTTCTCCTGACAACAGCAACATAACACAGCATGTGAATCTAGAATACTGTTTTTCATTTTTCATCTTACCAAGTTCAGTTTCAGGAGCTGATTCTTAATGAGACAGTTTCATTAAAGGTCCCATATTGGGAAAAATACGAAGTGACTTACTACTGCTACTCCTCACACAATTTTTAACTGCTAATGAATGTGACTCACCTCACATTCATGAGCTGGAATGAAGATATCATGATGGTATATTTGTTGTTAAAAAGGCTGTATGTGCGAGTGTAAACTATACAAACTGCTTATCTGTGTCTTCAAACAAAATAGTCTGTATTTAAACTCACGTGTCTGAAGCAGGAGACAGACGCAGCCAGAGATGTTTCCTTCTCCAAATAGGAGCCCCAATCAAAGCCAGGAGATGCTGGAGAATAAAAACAAAGATGGCTAAAGCAAAAATGTTGCACAATGCCTGTATGTGAACTGTATGCAGCTTCTAAAACTTCCACAAGAGAAGAGGCAAGTTGGTTCAGATATATTCTGAATGTGTTTACATCTTGTTGAAGTAATGAACAACTATTCTCATGTGACCTGTGCTGTTAGATTTAGCTTCTCTGCATCACATTAGATTTTATCTATGAACATTTTTGTGTGCTATCAACAATGTAAAAAGCACAGATGATCAGAGGTTATGTCTATTTCTTCTAAATGTGAGGACTCAATGTTTCTGCTTGAAGTGCAAATGTTTGTAATACTGACATTAAAATCATTCTACACTATTCTATGTACATTTACTGTCCTGTGTAAACAATGTTTGTACAAGTGTGTGTTAGCTACCTTTACCATCGACTGCTGCTGTGGCTGGAAGGGTTCTGTTCAGCTTATTCAGAACAGTACACTTTTTTGAGGGGGGCCTTCCCTGCAGAGACAAAGAGAAAAATAAAAATCTCCTTTCCATACAGGTGACACAAAGCAGAGGCATATTCAAGTAACTGCAGCCAAAGAGTATTATGAAAGTAAAAATAGGGAGCTTTTGAAATGCCAAAACAGATTTAAGAGTTGTCAAATCTGACTTTTTTGGTCTGCTTTCCTTGCCAGTCCTCCTCCTACAAAATTTCACACAGCAAGACAGACCCATCAGGCCTCTGAAGGTGTCCTGTGGAAGTTGTGTGGTGAACCCTTTATGGATTGGTCTTAGCTTTGTGATACATCCTACAGATGCTCGATCAGGGGAATCTGGAGGCCAAGTCACCGCCTTGAACTCTTCTCAAACTGTTCCTGAACAATGTTTGCAGCGTGTCAGGGAGCGTCATCCTGCTGAAAGAGGCCACTGTCATCAGGGATTACTGTTGCGTTGAAGGGGTGTACTTCGTCTGCAACAATGTTTAGGTCGGTAGTACGTGTCAGAGTAACGCCCACATGAATGCAGGACTCAGCAGAACATTACCCAAACTATCATACAGCCTTTGTCGGCTTGCCTTCTTCCTGTAGTGCATCCTGCTGCCATCTCTTCTTTAGATAAACAACGCACATATACCACATGATATTAAAGAAAGTGTAATTCATCAGGCCAAGCCACCTTCTTCCAGTGCTTTGGTGATGGACAGCAAACTGCAGTACACTCTGTGTTCTGACACCTTTCTATCATTCAGGCTTTCAGCAGCTGGTGCCACAGTAGCTCTTCTGTTGGATTGGATCACAAACAACAGCCTTCACTCTCCACATGCATCAGTGAGTCTTGGGCTCCCTTGTCTCTGTTGCTGGTTCACTGGTTGTCCTTCCTTTGGCCGCTTTTGATAGAAACTAACCACTGCATACCTGAAACACCTGACAAGACCTGCAGGTTTGAAGATTCTCTGATCCAGTAATCGACCCATCACTATTGGATCCTTGTCAAAGTCACTACACTGTCCATTTTTCCTGCTTCCAAAACATCAGCTTCAAGAACAAACTGTTCAGCTTGCTGCCTGATATATCCCACCCACTGATAGGAGCCACTGTAATGAGATATTCAATGTTATCGTCCATTATCTGTGATTTTAATGTTGTGGCTGATCACAGTAAGTGCATGGCCACTTAAAATTGCAATCAGGAAACCATTGCTTTCATTATCAGTTAACCTGCCAGTGACCATCACAGTTAATTGGATTTCAAATTGCTTCTTTCGTTTATCCTCCAAAACTCATAGAGGCCAGTTCAGTTTACGGTCATAGAGGACTGAGAAAATCTGAAAATTATAATACTGCAGGTTTTTAGCTATTTCTACAAGAAATATGACTTTTAAATACCCATATGAATTTTTAATGTATTATAAAATAGCTCAAATTATTGCATATTGACGATCTAGTAATTCATCGCACTGGTTTATTTAAAATAATAATTAAAAGTACTATAATGTTGATCTGAGTCTTTTGATCAGTTCCATTTTTTTTAAAGATGTATTTTAAATGTGTGGATCAGGTCCTGATGTTTCAGTACCATCTAAATGCCCTGCCTCCTCTCTGTCCTGACTCACCGCTGTCCTCCGGTAAATGTCTCCTGCCTCGGACAGGTGATGTCTGAACCGGGTCGGGACCGCGGTGGTCTTGAGGGTCCGGTGCCGGCGGCTCGGCTTATCCAGCGGGTCGCTGTTGTAGTCATCGGGCTGAAAGTGCTTCTGACAGACGAACAGCTTGCTGAGGAGCCGGAGGGACGTGTTTACATCCATGTTCAGAGAGGACAGCCAGCGTGTCAGCCTCTCCGGGTCTCCCAGAGGGAACCGATGGAAGGACAGGTTGGGCCGCTTGGTGTTGTAGCAGCTGTCGACGCAGCACTTGAGAACCATTTGTGCTGTTTTTAATTCAGAGACGATAAATACGGAGCGATCCGAGGCGGACACACCAGCAGGATGGTGCTCAGGTCACCGCTGACACATTTAAGTCCAGCGCGGTCCTCCAGCTCTTCTTCTACTGATGCTATTCTGCAGCTGCTGCAGGTAAACAGCTGTATGCAAACACTGCCCCCGTGTGGGCGCTATTATAAATTATGGATGGACACCGATCAGCCACAACATGATGACCAGACAGGTGACGTGAATAACATTGATCATATTGGTACTATGTGGTGTTCTGCTGGAAAACCTTGGATTTTAACATCCGTGTTGATGAGACTTAGACACCTAAATAAACATTGTCCCAGAACAAGCACACTCCCTCATGCAAATGGCAATCCCAAATGTCACTGGCCTACCCCTGCAGGAAAATGCACCCCACCACATGGAAAAAACATCAATCAGGAACATGTTGAGGAACATGACAATGGCCCAAGATGTTGATTTGACCTCCAAACTTCCTAGACCCCATTCTGATCAAGCATCAACAGGATGCAGTGGAACAAGTTGGATTGACAGAGGCCCCACTGCACAACCCAGAGTACCCAAAGGATCCACTGCCAACGTCCTGGTGCCAGACCCCATAGGACACCCTGAGAGGTCCTCTTGTCCATGCCAATGGTTCAGAGCATTTTTGACCACATAAGGGGGACCAACACAATATTAGGCAGGTGGTAAGAGCACACGTCTGAACTCCAGTCACGTCGGCACAACTCGTAT
>OMNN01046003.1:0-10779 GCA_900302755.1 Chromis chromis
TGTTAACTTCCTGTGGTTGAGAATGTGATATCGCGTGAGTCTGTGGGACTTCCGGGTCTGTCTGTTCTTCCCGGGCATGAACATGGCGGTGGAATAAACTTTGAGTGGTGTTACAAACGTCGTGTTTTTGGAATTTACATGGTAGCAGAGGATGGTTACCAATTACAGAGTACCACCGAAATTTGATGAAGCCAGGCCTTACGAGTGCTGGAAAAATGAAGTTAGTATTTGGAGACTTGTTACGGACTTGGACAAAAAGAAGCAAGCACTCGCGGTCGCGCTGGGGCTCGAGGGCAGAGCCAGAGAGACCGCTTTGGAAATATCCGCGGGCGATCTGCACAAAGATGACGGTATGGAAACCTTACTTGCCAAATTGGACGCGGTATTCTTAAGAGAAGAAAAGGACCGCGCTTACGAAGCATACTCCCATTTTGACTCAATATCTAAAGACAGTGCGGTGTCCATGGCGGACTACATAATAGACTTTGAGCAAAGATACAACCGCATGAAGAAGTACAACATGACCCTGCCTGACGCTGTGTTGGCGTTTAAACTCCTGGACACGGCTTGTCTCGAGGAGAAGAGTAGGCAGTTAGCACTCACAGCGTGCACGGATTTGACATTTGCATCCATGAAGTCAGCATTGAAACGGATTTTCGGAGGGAAAACCACTGGAGCAAGCAACGGCAGCGAGATTCAAGATGCAGCGTTTTTCACGGAGCAAAGACAACCGGGCAAATTCAAACGGAGCTACGGCCCGCAACAGAGCGGACAACGGCAGCCACAGCAAGGTACAAATCCACTCGACAAATATGGTAAGCGAACAAAATGTGCCATTTGCCAGAGCACGTACCATTGGGCTAAAGACTGTCCTCATCGAAGGAATGAAGTAAAGTTGACAGAAGACGAACATGTAGAAGAATGCAACATTACACTGTTTACTAAAGCAGTTATGACTGACTCTGAGATTTTCCTAGCTGAATCACTGGGATCAGCTATCATTGACACTGCATGCACACGTACTGTTTGTGGTGAGAAGTGGCTGGATAGTTACGTGAAAGATCTGAAGCTAAGTCAAATCAACAAACTGCTGCAAACAGAATCACCAAGCTGCAGACCTTTTAGATTTGGAGATGGACAAGTGGTACAGTCAAACAGAAAAGTGAGGCTTCCTGCCAAAATAGGACAAACAAGATGCCACATTGAAACAGAAGTTGTTCCTGCTGATATCCCTCTACTGTTAAGCAAAATGTCTCTAAAGAGAGCAGGAACTCTTCTAGATATGGAGAATGACAGAGTTGTCATGTTTAAGCAGCAAGTGCCTCTTGAGCTCACTAGTTCGGGACACTATTGTGTGGACATTAGAGACGGAAGTGCAAAAGTGAGCTGCAATGAGAGTGAAGTCCTCGTCGTCACAGCAGAGATGTCCACAAAAGAAAAGCATAAAATTCTCTTGAAGCTTCACAAGCAGTTTGGCCACGCCTCCGCAGACCGGCTGCAGAGACTCATCCAAAGCTCTGGAAATACTGACAAAGACTGTCCAGTAATTCTGCAGGAGATCATTCGTGACTGTGAGATATGCCAAAGATACAGCAGAACCAAGCCCAAGCCTGCTGTTGGTTTGCCCTTAGCCTCAGAGTACAATGAGACGGTGGCTATGGATCTACATGAGCTGGAACCTGGCGTATGGTACCTACACATCATCGACCACTTCACACGCTTCAGCTCTGGAAACATTGTGAGGACCAAGAAACCCTCAGAGATCGTCAACTCCTTCATTCACTCATGGATAAGTGTCCACGGAGCACCCAAACGGATCTACACAGACAACGGCGGAGAGTTCAACAATGAGGAGATTAGAGACATGGCAGAGAACTTCAACATTGAAACGAAGACTACAGCGGGATACAGTCCCTGGAGCAATGGGCTGCTGGAGAGACACAACATGACACTGACTGAGATCCTCCTGAAGGTGAAAAGGGAAAGTGGGTGTGGTTGGCAAACTGCTCTAGACTGGGCTCTTATGGCCAAAAACAGCATGATCAATGTGCATGGTTATAGTCCACACCAGCTTGTGTTTGGTCACAGTCCTAATCTTCCTTCTGTTTTTGTTGATAAACTACCTGCTCTAGAGGGCACTACTATGAGTACTAGAGTAGGGCAGCACTTGGCAGCATTACATGCTTCTCGGAGAGCTTTCACAGAGGTGGAATGCTCAGAAAGAATAAGAAGGGCATTACGCAAGCAGCTCAGGCCTACAGATGAAAAGTATGAGACAGGAGACAAAGTGTACTACAAACGAGTAGACAGTACAGAGTGGAAGGGTCCTGGTATAGTTATTGGTCAGGATGGAGCTGTAGTGTTCATAAGACATGGTGGAATTCTTGTCAGAGTACACCAGTCTAGGCTGAGTAAAGTGAATGCACAGCATGAGGATAAACCAGAACTTCCCAGTGTTCCTGTAAATGATAAAGAAAATGAAAACATAGTTCACACTGATGTGTCAGAAATTTCAGATGCTGAACAGAGCGTTAATGGAGAAGAGAAAATCTCTGAAAACACAGAAACAGATGAGAGAGAAAACCTCAGAGAAACTAATGAGATGCATACTGGACCAGAGAGTGATGTAAATAATAGTCTGCCTTCTACTGATGTAAAACTGAGAACAGGTCAGATGGTCACATTTACAAACAGAGATGATGGTACTAGGCACACTGCCAGAATTTTAGGCAGAGCAGGAAAAGCCAAGGGGCAATACAAAAACTGGTACAATGTGCAGTATCTCGAACCTGATGGCAGTGAGGGACAACAACAAGCATTAGACTTGTCACAGTTTGATAACCTTCACACTGAATGTGAAAACACAGATGCTGATGTACTAATTACCAAAGACGTCTCTTTTGATGCTGCTAAACAGCAAGAGATTGAAAACTGGTGTAACAATAATGTCTATGAAGAGGTCACAGACAAGGGTCAGAAATGTATTTCTACTCGATGGGTCTGTACACTGAAAGAAACTTCTAATGGTATTGTCCCCAAAGCTCGCCTGGTGGCAAGAGGTTTTGAAGAAGTAAATATTCATGAGTTACAAAAGGATTCTCCCACATGTGCATCAGAGTCACTCAGGTTGCTGTTAGCCGTAATCTGTCAAAGCAAATGGAAAGTTCATTCCATGGACATTAAATCTGCATTTTTGCAGGGTATGGAACTCTCGAGAGACATTTACATTCGTCCCCCATCTGAAGCGGGCGTGGACAATGTTTTGTGGAAACTGAAGAAATGTGTATATGGACTTGCGGACGCTTCCCTCTACTGGTACAATAAAGTCAAAGAACTCATGCTGAACACTGGTGGGACAATGTCACAAGTGGATCCTGCAGTATTCTATTGGCAGAATGAGAAGTCTGAGGTCACGGGAGTACTGGCATGCCATGTTGATGACTTTCTTTGGGCAGGATCAGAGTACTTTGTAGCTAACGTTATTCCTGTAGTTAAGTCTGCTTTTCATGTTGGCCGTGAAGAGCATGAGAGTTTTTCATATGTGGGGATGGACATTGCAACTGTGGGTGGCATAGTACAGGTGCATCAGCACAGTTACATTGACAACCTGCAACCAGTTCATTTACAGACAGCACGAGCTGTACAGAGAGATGTCCCACTAAACGAGGCAGAGAGAGAACAACTCAGGTCTAAAATAGGACAGATTTTGTGGGTTGCAAAACAAACAAGACCAGATGTTATGTTTGACACATGTAGTCTGGCATCCAACATTAAAAATGCCACTGTTCAGTCCATACATGAGGTAAACAGAGTGATCCGTAAACTTAAGTCAGAGAAGGTCACACTTAAGTTTCAACACTTGGGCAACAGTGATGATTTGAGTCTAGTTGTCTTCAGTGATGCTTCACTGGGCAATCTTCCAGACGGAGGTACACAGGGAGGGGCTTTAATTGCCCTCATGGGAAAAACAGGAAAGTTCTCCCCTCTGTTTTGGCAATCTAAGAAAATCAGACTGTAGTGAGAAGTACACTGGCAGGGGAAACCCTTGCCATGTCAGATGGTATTGACAATGCAATGTTCTTGGCTACACTCTACTCTGAGCTCACCACTGGTAAAGCTGATCTGAACACTCCTCCACTTATCTGTGTTACTGATAATCATTCCCTGTTTGATGCTCTTAAATCTACAAAACAGGTCACAGAAAAGAGACTCAGGTTAGAAATAAGCAGCATTAAAGAGCTTCTACATGCTAACAAAATCAAACAGGTGTGTTGGTCAGAAGCCAAGTCACAACTCGCTGACTGTTTAACTAAGAAAGGTGCTTCCACCCTCATACTTCTTAAAGCACTGGATGAGGGTGTCTGGCTTCTGTGAAGGTATTTGTTTGTATTGTATTTGTATTTGTGTTTTTGTTTACTGTTACTGTGCGTAGTTTGCACTGTGTTCTAACAAATATTTGTTTATGGTGACTGGATGTTTTATCTGTCAAGGTATACCTTTTACTACCTGATTTTTTTATTTAAAGAAAGAGGGAGATTGTTAACTTCCTGTGGTTGAGAATGTGATATCGCGTGAGTCTGTGGGACTTCCGGGTCTGTCTGTTCTTCCCGGGCATGAACATGGCGGTGGAATAAACTTTGAGTGGTGTTACAAACGTCGTGTTTTTGGAATTTACAGAAATGACAGCTAAGAGGGACTGTGGAAGTCAAGACAAGAGTTGGAAGAGCAAATAAACTTTCAAACACAGTTGCATGTACAGTATACTGGACAGAAAGGCAAAGCAAAACCCCAGTATGAGCGCAGTGGTGGTTCACTATTACACAGAGTCTACATGGAAGAGTCACCAGAAGGAAACCTTACCTACAGCACTTCAAGTTTTTAATGTCTGTTTGTTGCAGGGGTGGATTTGCTATAAAATAAATCAACAAAACATGTCATTTGCTTTGGGGTGCTGAATCTTTAACATACATTTTAATGATTGACTTTATTTCTAAATCAAATGTGTAAATCACATTGTGGTCATGTTGTCTCTATAACCAGGTCTGGGAAGCTGTCGTGACGCTGCTTTATTTTCCGGTGTGTGTGATCTTGGCTTGGATCGCTGATCGTCGCCTACTCATCTACAAATACATGCACAAGCGTTACCGTGCTGACAAGAGGCACGGCATTGTGGTGGAAATGGAAGGTGATCTCGAACCCAAAGGCGTTGATGTGATCATGGATGGAAAGCTGTCGGACGGCAATTCGTGCCCTGGAAACTCCTCCAGTGTGACGGTCTCAGTGCAGACGGGCAATGAACTAGACCAGAACAAAGATGAGGTGAGACATGGCTCAGGGAGGAAATGCTGTAGAGACACAATGCAAGACTTGAATGCTGTGGAATAATGGCTTATTTCCCTTTAATATCAGGTTTAGCATTTAGTTGTTTTAACTAATTAGAGCTCCTTGAATTAAAACAAAAAGATGATATTTAGTTATGTTTCATGTTAAAGAAAATACTAGTACTAGTATTTTTTTAAAAAGGTAAGAGGAAATGAAGAAAGTTACAACCCTGTCAGGCTCACGGGTAGTTTTCATAACTTCCAAGCTACTGGCTGGGTATTTAAAGGGGACTGTAAGGCTTCCTGAGGCTAGTAAAATGAATTCTCAGCTGGAGTCTGAATGGCAGAAGGGCAGACAGCGGGAGTCTCAACAGCAGGGAGCTGAGCAGCAGGAGTTCACAAAGTTTTTTATGATAAAGTTTGTTTGTCATCTTAAACTGAGTCATTTCTTCTCATGTGAGCGCCCACCTAACCCTCCACAGGACCCCACTGCAAGGCCTGGGGGGTCACAAATTAAATATTCTATTGTAAATACTTCATGTTATTGTAAAAGGCACTAGTTGTGTTCTAAAGAGCATTTTTACAGAACTCATGGTAACACATGCATCTCTATAAATACAATGTGTTACTTTACAACCAGTTTCCTCTCTTGGACAGGTGGTCCGCATCTTGAAAGACCTGAAAGAGAAACACCCAGACAAAGACCTGGACCAGCTAATTGAGATGGCCAACTACTCTGCTCTGGTTCACCAGAGGAAGAGCCGCGCCTTCTACCGTGTCCAGGCAACACGCATGATGATTGGTGCTGGCAACATATTAAGGAAACATGCTGCTGAGCACACGCGGCGCACAGGAGGCCTGGACGCTGATAAAGCCACATGCTCGCACATTTGCTTTGAGAGTGCCCAGTACCAGTGCACGGAGAACTGTGGCTCTCTGACCCTGGGGGTGATCCTTGATGGTGGCACAGGCCAGAACACGTTTTATGTGGACTACTGTACAGAGAATGGTTCTGCCAATGCTGGAGCAGACTATGAGTTCACTGAGGGAACTCTAGTATTCAAACCAGGGGAGACCCGCAAAGAGATCAAGGTAAGAAAGGGAAATAGATACACTGGTTAACATGGAGTCATTTGTTCATTATAGTTTAAATATTGACCCTGTGTTTTCTATTGATCCCACTGTTAAATGTCAAATTAAGCTGTCCTGGAATTTTGCATGGAATCTGAGAGGTCTCCTTAGGCCCCGTCCACACGAAGACGAACCCAGGCCTAAACGCACAAATAGTTAATCAAACCCGTGTCTCATCCACATGAAGTCGGCGTTTTGGGGTCTGAAAACGATCATTTCTGAAACCAGGTCCCAGAATGGAAAGATTTGAAAACGGTGGTTTCGCGGCTCCGTCTTTACACAGTATCCGATCTTTTTCTGAAACACTTGCGTCATAGCTCCATCTCTCGATAAAGACGCATGCGCCAAACTCAGAAAAGGACTACAACAAAAGCTAGTCACCCTGTTATCGCTATTACAGCAAAATATACTTCTTCTGCATTATCACCGTGTTCACTAAACAAAGCACAATACGCCACTTCATGTTCTATGTTTACATCGTATACAGATTTCTGCACATGCCTGAAGTCCCGCCACTAGTTTCCGTAACGCCGTCACAGCGCCACCAACAGGCCTGGCATGTGTTTTACATAGTTTTCAGGTGTATCAAGTGAATTCGTGTGGACGGACAGATTTACTGAAACGGCTCCGTCTTTACGAAGAACGTTTTTGAAACTATAAGCGTTTTGGCTTCTTGTGGACGGGGCCTTAGAGGTCTCCTAATATTCTGGGGTCTGACATCAGTGGGACCCAGAATCAGTCATTCTGATTGTGTTGTAGTGAGTGTCTGCCCTAAAAACATTATACATCCATGACGAGTGTGACTGTACAATATTCTGCACTTTCCAGGTGGGTATCCTGGATGATGATATCTTTGAGGAGGACGAGCATTTCTTTGTGCGTCTTCAGAAGCTGAGGTTAGAGGAGGGTGGAAGTGAAGGGACAGGAACTCCACCCATAGGTAGACTAGTGGAGCCTCTGGTTGCCACCATCACTATCTTGGACGATGACCATGCTGGCATCTTCACCTTTGGGCAGCGAGTGCTGCGGGTGAGTGAGAGCACAGGCATCCTTACAGTGACTGTGGTGAGAAACTCAGGCTCCAGGGGCACCGTGGCTGTACCATACCATACAGAGGACGGCAGTGCCAAGGCTGGAGTGGACTACGAGGAGACCAGAGGGGAGGTGGAATTCACCAATGAACAGACCAGGTGAGAACCCAGAGACACTGACCTGGAAATACAAAGCATTTTATCTATCTATCATTAAATATGAATGTTCGTCTGTCTCTCACTACTTTCTGACTTCCTATCCCTCCATTTAGCATTCAACCTCATGCCCACTGGTACTGAAGACGTAATCTTTAACCCTTTAAGACCTGAGCCTCAAAATGTCCGCCTGGTCTTTTTTTTCTTCCTATTTTGACTAAAAAAGGCTGTGCTGGATAGCTCAGTGACCAACACCCCAGACCTTGGCATGGGAGATCAGTGGTTCAAATCCTGGTCAGGGTGCATTTGTCCAGTGAGGACCCTTAGGCAAGGTCCGTAATGCTGCCCCGCCTACCTACCTACCTACCTACCTACCTACCTACCTACCTACCTACCTACCTACCTACCTATTTACGTTACTTTGGATAAAAGCGTAAATGAAATTGTAGAATTGTAGAAAATATCTGGCCGTAGGGAATAGTCCCTAAATGAAATAAACAGTGCATTTGTTCAGGACTTCCTTCAGACATGAGTTTGTTGCTCAGCAGCAAGGCAGTGTACTGTACGTGGACAAAAAACTAAACTACAGTGCAAGTGTTATGGATGATAATGAAGGAACAGCCAGTATCAAGTATTTGTGCATTTTTAGTAGTTTTTGAACAACAAAACAATTCATTTTGGTCCAACTATAACAATAAAACAGATAATTGTTGGTATTGGTCTCTTAGTAGTTGATAAAAAGAACAATGTAGCATATAGTCAGACTTTTACGTTTTCTCATCCAGCCAAGCTTTTGAACACACAAGACAATAATCATGAAAACTGCTGTTGTGTTTCATCCTCAAAGCTTTGTAATGACGGTACTCTTTGGGCATTTAGGAAAGTGGCACCTGAATCATCCTAAAAGATTAATGGAGCTTCGCGTTTGTTCATACAGGCATGGAGTCAGGCTAGTCACAAGGTCTAGGCTATCCAATCGTGCTCGTAGTCAGTCCGCTCCTCCCTATTAATGTGCCTTATAACCGAGGCAGCGTTCATTCATTCGGCCCACATCGCTGCTGCATCAGCCTTCACCATCGTCAGCTTTCTCCTCATCCTCCCCAGCCTCATCCTTGTTATAAGAAAGATCTGTGCATGTATAGATTTGCTGCCTATTCAGACTGCTCCATAATCTTTTAAACATTGTTAATATCAGTCTCTACCAGGGGGTTTGTGATCTCAGGGAGTGACTGTGTCTTGCATGCGCAGATCGTTCCAGAGCATCACTGGAGCAGAGTCACCGCCAAACATAACATGACTTTCAGTCTGAAACAAATGGTTAAAATGTGACAAAGTGTCCCGTCTGAACTATGAGTTATTGGTTACCCACTCCAGGCGGAGGAGGCCCTTTTAGACAGAATTACCTGACGACTTGACACCCAAAGATAATCCTGTCCCTGATCAGGTGTGGGAACCTCCAGTCACCCCATGTTAACTGACAGATCCTCTTCCCATTAAATTTTCACGTTGTATAAGCTGTGTTTGCACATGGACTAACTGTACACTTAGTGAAAGACTCTGTTATGTAACATGTCCAATCAATAGATGCAGTAAAGCTATAGCAACGTGTAGACCACACCTAATTGATACGTTTAAGGTTGGTTAACCCTATTATTTAATTTCTTTCTTTCTTTTTCCTGCTACAACCATTATATCTGTCTTTGTACTGTACTTCTGAGCTGTCAGTCAGCCATCGAAGGATCCCACAAAGTAACTGTACAGACACTGATTAACCAGGGTATTGTTTCATTTAGTTTAGCACTACCTCTTTGGCAGACCGAGAAGCAAGAGCACACTGTGTTTAGACCTGAATTATTTAAAGGTCCATTGTAATTAATAATTGATGTCACTTCAATATGCGATGTGATTTGTGATAGAGCAAACGTTTAAGATGTGCTGGTGCCGTATATTGATGACATGCGTTGTTCATTGTATTTAAAAGTACATAATGTTTGTATTAAGAAATGAGCGTGCATGTCTGTGTGTGTGTCTGTGTGTGTCTGTGTCTGTGTGTGTGTGTGTCTGTGTGTGTGCGTGTCTGTGTGTGTGTGTGTGTCTGTGTGTGTGTGTCTGTGTGTGTCTCTGTATGTCTGTTTGTGTGTCTGTATGTGTGTCTGTGTGTGTGTGTGTGTGTGTGTGTGTGTGTGTGTGTCTGCATGTGTGTGTCTGTGTGTGTGTCTGTGTCTGTGTGTGTGTGTATCTGTGTGTGTGTGTGTCTGTGCATGTCTGTGCATGTCTGTGTGTCTGTGTGTGTGTGTGTGTCTCTGTGTGTCTGTGTCTGTGTGTGTGTGTGGGTGTCTGTGTGTGTGTGTGTGTCTGTGTGTGCATGCTTGCATATCTCCAGTCAGACATTACAAGTGCGCATTATAAACGTGGAGGAGTACGAGAAGCAGGAAAACTTCTTCATTGTGCTTGAGGACCCCAAATGGCTGAAGCGAGGTATCTCTGGTGAGTGTGGAAGCATTTTAAATCTCATAATTATCGTCTGTGTGACTTGTATTTTCACGATTATGATAATAAAAGTGATGTAGTAAACAGTATACTCCAGGTGGACGGCATTCATATCCAAGATCAAGTATCAAAACAATAACAACAGCAAACACAGGCAAGATGAATGCAGTGCACATGCGTCAGAGCCAGTAACCGAATATTACTCAATGCCACTCACTGCTGTCTCTGTTTCACTGTAGCACCGGCTGCTGCGGGCCAATTATCAATTTAGTATCCTTTAGTAGCCTGTTCCTGTAACCTCAATGTGTCAGAAGGATGGTGTGGGAATTGGATATGTACGTGTTAGTTTAGGAGGTCGAAAGACTCAGTTACACCATTTTGTAATGTACAGTAATTTATTTCAGTGGGTCAGAGTGGAAATAAATACTAATGGCGAGGACACAGTGTGCATGCCAAGCTGCCGAACGATGTGTGTGGAGTTCCTAATGTGTTAGCCCATTAAAACAGTGTAGGTGCATTGTATTGAACCCTGATCTTTCTTTCTTCACAGCACTGCTGCTAAACCAGGGTAAGAGTATGTGGGTGTAGGTTTGAGTCTTAAAGGTGCGCTGTGTAGCATTTTATAATCCTGGCATGTTATTGTGAGACTA
>OMNN01046101.1:2373-13546 GCA_900302755.1 Chromis chromis
TTTCATTCATGCCCCCCAGGAATCCAGAAATTACCGTAAAATTACCGTAACTCTTATAACAGGCAGTAAATCATAAATAACTGCCAGATATTGAAAGTTTCTTCTAAAAAAAATGGGCACCAGCACTCACAGGACATTTTCTGACCCTTTTGTAGTCAAGATAAGACAAAAAGACCAGGTGGACATTTTGAGGCTCAGGTCTTAAAGGGTTAAGATCCTGATGGATAGAAATGACCGGAAAAAACAAGAAACTAATAAATAAATACATTCCTCCAGACTCCTCCCATGCAGTCTCTGATTCACCTTGCTCATTACAGACGTAGCTGCCGGACGCTGGCTGCCATCACCTTCACCTAAACTCTTCCCTCCACCATCAGCGCTCAGTAAAACCTGCAAGACTTCCAGCAGCAGCAGAAGCAGAGCGGCCAGCCGGAGGGTAATAAAAGAAGCTGACATTATAGTCATGTAAAAGTGTGTTCGTCTTCTGTTTTGTCAAGACGCTGCTGCACATCTCTTTCTATAATTAACCTACGAGGAGGAAGAGTGAGGGGAGAACGGAGCCACGCTGAGAAGATCCCTAAACTGCAACAGAGGATGCACATTCCAGCTGAATTTCACTTTTTAATAGCTCTTAGCTTTTTCGTTGGAGTTCTTATTATTTTTCTTCCGCTACTTCCTTTGTCCTGGAACTCCTCCTAGGCTATTAATGCTGCATCAATGACAGCTATGCCATGTTATAGGGGCAATGTCAAGGATGTGCAGTCAACCTTTTTTATAGCCAAAAAGGTCAAGGTCAAGGTCGCGTCAAGTGTCAAAAAACTAAATTTTCCATATCTTTATAAATACTTATCGTACAAGTTCGATGCTTACATTTCTGAAAAGCTCATCTCAAGTGGAGGTTTTTATTCAATTGGACCGAAGCTGTACAGCCTACCAGTAAAAAGATTGGTAGGGGTCAAAGTTCATGACATCACAAAAAATACCAAAAAATACATTTTTCCCTATAACTTGGCAACGAATTGAGATACAGTGCTCATTCTGGTACCATTGAACAGCATTTAATGTTTGCTTTCTCTCAAGGTCATATTTGAGGTCAAGGTCAGTCTTCTATTTTTCCTGCATTATTGCTCAATAACCATATACAGACATTCAAAACACCTCATGTAAAGGCCTACAATCTGCCAAGTTGTTGTTTTTGTCCATTTTTTTCAAATTGCCAAATACGTATTCACCTTGCGAACACAGGTCTTGCCTAGTTGTAATTGTAGTTCTTATTATTTTATTCCGCAAACTTCCTTTGTCTTGGAACTCCTCCTAGGCTATTAATGCAGCATTATAGGGGCAATATCAAGGATGTGCAGTCGACCTTTTTTGGAGCCAAAATGTCAAGGTCAAGGTCACGGCAAGTGTGAAAAACCTCTAGTTCGCTAGATCTCTACAAATAATTGTCATACAATTTTGATGCTTACATCTCTGAAAAGCTCATCTCAAGGGGATTATTTTATTTGCTTGGACCGAAGCTGTACGACCTACCAGTAAAAAGATCTGTAGGGATCAAAGTTCATGATGTCACAAAAAAATACAAAAAAATACATTTTTCCCTATAACCTGGCAACACAATGAGATACAGTGCTCATACTGGTACCATTGAAAAGCATTTAATGTTTTCCTTTCAATGTGTGTCTTCAGTTTTTCCTGCATTATTGCTCAATAACCATACACAGACACTAAAAACAACTCATGTAAAGGCCTACAATCTGCCAAGTTGTTGTTTTTGTCAATTTTTTTCACCTTGCGAATACAGATCTGGCCTAGTTTTATTTTAGAATTAGTTGCTACTTTGTCAGGATATCATGTTTTTTCACATTCACAGACAGATTACTTATTGATGGTACCGTCACGTTTGCACTGTGTACAAGATGCAGGGAGGTTGAATGGTTGAATTAAATATTAACGAGGTAAACACGTTTTAAGTCTCAAGCTTCGAGTCACTTTTGACTTATTTAATGCTTAACTAACATCTTCATCTTTCCAAACCCAGATTAAATGTTCATTTTCAGGTGTGCAGCGATGAAAGGTAACGACAATCTGCTTTATCTGGACGATGTAGACGTTCCCTAACCAACCTGCCAGCTGTCATCAGATCCTGATTAGAATTTAGCCGATTGGTGCCCAGAAATCCACTTCACTCCACTTCAAACAAATGAGACTGGCACAGCAAAATACACAACTTCAAATTCATGTAGGACCTCGTTTGTCCTCGGAAAGAGGCTGATTATGAAAATAGGTTTCGAGTGGCTTCGGCCAAGTGCTCAAAGGGTCAAAACATAACCAATCAAAGTGTTTCGTGCAGTCGTGCTTTATCAGCTGTGAATGGACGTGGAGGGAGCAAAGAGTGAAATATGTTCATTAAAAATTGAATTACGCTGATGAATTCCTGCTCCTAAAATGTTTGATGCTGCAAATTAGCGCCTTTAAATGCAATTTTCTGTGGAGGAACGGTTGCTGATTGACACATATTTGAGAGTTTTCCTGCTGAATAGCTCAAAGCAAACCAATCTCCCCTCATGCCCTCCTTCTAAATAGTAACACTGGACACCTTGGTGCCAAAAAAAAAAAAAGCCACGCATCAAAGAACTGCTATAAAATCATCATACGTTAATATTTTTTTCTGATTTTTTTTTGCATAAATCACTTAAACAACTCAAGACCTTTTCAAAACTACCAAACATTTAATCATTCTCAGGATTTTAACCCTTTAAATGCCAGTTTGAAAATATGAAAATCTTCATTTAAAAAAAATAACTAAAAACTAGGCAAGAGTTACAACAGACACCATACGCGAGGCGAATACGTATTTGACAATTTGAAAAATTGGCAAATCGACAACCTGGCAAGTTGTTAATGTTTGTATGTGGTTTTTAAGTGAAAATGCAGGAAAAACTGAAGAATGTACTTGACCTTGAGCAAAGGTCAAGGTCAAGGTCACATATTGAAAGGAAAAGTAAATGCTGTTGAATGGTACCAGTATGAGCACTGTATCTCAATTTGTTCCCAAGTTATAGGGAAAAGTGTATTTTTTGGTATTTTTTGTGATGTCATGAACTTTGACCCCTGACGAACTTTTTACTGGTAGGTCGTAGAGCTTCGGTCCAAGCAAGTAAAATAATCTCCTTGAGATGAGCTTTTCAGAAATGTAAGCATCGTACTTGTATGATAAGTAGTTTTCGAGGAATGGAAATTATTTTTTTTTTACACTTTTCGCGACCTTGACCTTGAATTTGACCTTTCGGCTCCAAAAAAGGTCGACTGCACATTCTTGACATTGCCCCTATAACATGGCATAAGTGTCATTAGTGTGGCATTATTAGCCGAGGAGGAGTTTTTGGACAAAGAAAGTTGCGGAAGAAGAATAATAAGAACTCCTACGGAAACAATGTATTTGGCAATTTTTCAAATTGCCAAATACAATTAAATATTTTCTATATAATAAACAGTAGGGAGATGGGGCTTTGGTGGTTATTAGAGTCTTGGATATGTCAAAGATTACCAACACAATTGATTTGATTGCATGAGTATTTTTTATGTAGTGTCAGATAGTAACACTCGACACCTTCGGGCAAAAATGGCCGCATTGACTTCCATTCAAACCACATTTTTTAATCTCTCTGCCACTGCAGTATAAAACCATGCATTCTGTGATGTCAGCAATTAATTTTGAAGAAAAGTAGTGATATTTGACATTTTTACTGTTTTCCACCAGATTCAATTATTTTCCCATTGCAGGCCGACGCATGAAAATTCTTGTATTTTTACCATTAAGTATAATGGAGTCGTGTGACCACCAGGGGGCCACAGGAAGTGTGTGTGTTTGTGTGTGCGCGTGTGTGTGTGTGTTTGAATTGAAAACATTTCAAAAATTTCACTAAAAATAGGATCTCCTGCAAAAAAATTCATGCCACAAACTGTAACACAGCCAAAATGATGACCAAATGAAAAAAAAAGTTGCAAAAAATGTACAATTTTGCCCGAGGGTGGCATGAGGGTTAACCTCAGCATGTCTTTGGACTGTGGGAGGAAGCCGGAGAACCCGGTTAGAACATGCAAACTCCACACATAAAGACTCCAGGCCGGGAGGCTGTGAGGCGACATCGCTAACCGCCGTTCCACAATGCCGCTCTGTAACAACCATGTTGGATATTAAATTCCTGTTTTCGTATTCTGCTTGATTTGAAAAGGAACAACCCATGGAATAAATGATTGCAATCAGTCACGGGAAACACTAGGACCTGCTACTTATTGCAACTGAGTTCCAGTTTCCAACTGTAGTCAATTGCTATACTGTTCTATTTGATTTTCTGAAGTGATGCATTTCTCTTGGTTTGGCTATGCAATCTACTCAACAATGCAAAACCATTCATTTTCATTTTGTCTATTGATCATCTAGCAGGAGAAAGACATTTAGGGGAACACTTTGAGCTCTAAGCAGCGTTCATTTGTTTTGCTGTGAATGGCTGTCTTTTGTCTCTGAAATGACGACTGTAAAACGCTTCCAATCTGAAAAGCTCAGCTTGACAAAGCTAAACTAAAAGCATTGTTCGGCACTCGTTTGGGTCAAGTAAAAGGATGTTTTGTCATCGTTACAAAGGATTGTCGAATGGGTTAAGTGTGAATTAGAACCACTCATCCTGACTGCCACAATCAGTTTCCTCTTTAGGAAAGCCACTGTCCTCTCAGCACTTAATTCAGCTTGTTCTTTTTGTTGATTTATCGAGAAAATGATGGTGTGAGAGGAAGAGCAGACAAATCAAACACAAATTGGTCGTCGTGCTTGATGTTCTGAACCCCACCAATGTTTTCTACTTCTTCTGTGGGAGAACCAATTAAGGGAACCTGGATATCTGAAAACTCCAGGGGCCAGATGTGTGGCAGTCGGGGAGCCTTACGGTCAGACGAAGGGATAATTAATGGAAGGAACAGTGGGTAGTAGCAAAACCCCGACATCAAACCGCGATTGGTCTGTCGTGGTGTTGTCATTTACTTCTCTGTGGCAAGACTTGAAGCTGTTGTGCCATTAATTTCTATTTTTCAACAATTTTTCAAGCGGCGTGTCACGCAGCCGGAGCCGTGGACTTTTGCTTTCTCTGGGGTGTTCATTAACTGACCTGGCACCAAAATATTCACCCCCATAATCCCCCCATCCGTCCCCTATCCCGCCTCTCTGTATTTCTGATTTAATTGTCAGCTTCGTCCATTAGTCATTCAAAACAAGGCCCGTTCTAAGCACCTCTGCGCCCGCCTAGCTGTCTGTGAAGTGTTTATTTACTTCTGATGTCGGTGTGCAAATTGGAATGAAGCACTGTGACATTGGCTGTCCTTCTGGTTTACCATGGGACCGGGGCTACATTAAGACCAAGAGATGTCCAGAGAGAGAAGACTACTGTACAGCGATATAGGCGTAGAATTAATGTTGCGCCTCTTTGGCGTGCATGCATATGACACATTTGTTGGTGTGTAAACAGTCTTTGAGTGTGTTTATTGCGTATTTTATGGAAGGTAGCACTTTGCAGGAGCACACCTCATAACTTTCACATTTTAATGTGAACTAAAGCCCTGAAACAGCCGCATGTAATATTAATCAGAGTCAGGAACGTCCAGCATCATTACCTGAGGATATTACATTTACTAGTGGCATTTCTAGAAATTAATTTTGTAATGTCCGACTTGAAAACACTTTTTGATGGGGATCATTTATTCATTTATTTGGTCGAATTCCATTTTTCTCACTTCAAGGTCCTGCAGAGCGTGTTTTCACGGTGCCATAACGTACGTATCAGAAATTTGGAATGCTATGAACTCTATTTTCTCTCTTTACAGATGCTTTCTATGACATTGTCACTGTCGGCGCCCCTGCAGCCCACTTTCAGGGCTTCAAGTGTGGTGGTCTGCAGCGTCTCCTCAGCCGATACGAAGCCGAGAAAAAGAGGTACCAAACAAACATTCACACCATGGAGGCATGTGCTCGGAGGGAGCGTGGGTGATTTAATACAGGACACATGCTGGGGAAACAGGCATGTATTGACAAAGGAATTTAACGTGGTCATAATTAATAGTGACAGACAAATTTGTCCCTGGCCCATGGACTTCATTTTCCAAGTCCCATACAGTTATTCACAGCCAGCCCACGCTGAAATTAGACTGGAACTCCACTGCTTCTGACAGCTCAATTTGACTGGAGGCAACAGGCATGATGGGAAAGGATTGTTGAGTCAGAAGTTCCTCTGCACCTGTTCTTTTCCCTGGCAAGCATTTTTTTTCTCCCTCATGAAGTTGTATGTTAAGTTTTCAGTGAAGAGACACACTTTTTTTTTTTTGCTGCAGCTTCCCAGGTGCCAGCTGGAGCTCGCTGTTGAATTTAAGGTTTTTAGGATGGGAAAAATTCCCAGCTGAGGTAATGAGCAGTGGTAACACATGGACAACAATCCATAGCCAACGACTGTCTACCATAAGCACTGTGCTCATGATTACCCCTATATATTTTCAAGGCAAGAAAGGAGTTCTTATGCTATAAAAATAAAATACAATAAAGACTTGTCTGTACAAAGAAGTCTTCAAAATTGACTGGCAGCATTGAAACTAGAGATATTTTGAGGGTTCTCAGTGAGTCGGGGAGTTTTTCAGATTGAGTTTTATGTTAGATTGACTTCAGTCTGTGGCTGTGAAGCAGCTCTCTGCTTGATTGCTTGATGAAAAATGTGTCTTGTGTGTTTTCTCCACTCACCAACAGCGCTCCGCAAACACTCGAGAGCATGCTATTGTGTTATACTCAAACAAATACATACATAAATATGTGCACACACTCGCGCCGACTGCAAGTGCACTCTGGGGCAACATATCCATATGACTCTCAAACCTGAGATCAGCAGTACCCTGCAAATTTTTTGCTGTCTTTGCCCTTTGGATGCAAGATGGAGCTATATGTCACAGGAGTTCAGTATGTGGTCACTTGAGTGATGCCAGAAGAAATGAAGGGTGATTTTTCCCATAGCTCCCCACAGAGTGCAAAGTCATTACAGACCATGCCAGATCCAATTAGTTACAGAGTTTGCAGCTCAAGAAAGAGGAGGAGAGGCAAGATGGAGAGGGGTGAGGTATGGGTATAAAATGGAAAAGCTGATGGGAAAATAGTTGGGGGCTTGTGCTGATAATCAAAAATAAAGAAAGGGTTTTTTTTTACGCTAAAGTGCACAAGTGAATTTGCTGAAGATGGTCAGTTTTATCTGCTAGCATGAACAATGATAAGGTTAGCGCATTTTGGAGAATCCGCTGAAGTGAAATCATTTACTCTGAATGAGAGATTAGACTTCAGAAAGAATTCTCCAGGGAGACAGAGCTTTTTGTTTCATATTTGACTTAGCTAATGACTCACTGTAGCTTAAATTTTCCAATTTTCCGCCTGGCTAGCTGACTACGGCCTGCACTGAGCCTTATATATATGTTTGGCCTGGACTGTGGACAGAAACGGGAATAAACTCAGATGCTCTGATTTCACGGCAGCCATTCTGATGAAGGTGCTTGTTTACTAAAAAAATGAAGAGCATTTATTATTCCGTGGTGTATTTGCTGTTACTGTGTGTGCAGTAAACAGCCTAAAAGAACCAAAGGAGGCTTTTTCTGTGTGTGTTAATGTGAAGTACCATGTCTGTGTCCAGGTGAGAGTCCCTTAATTGCACGGTAAGTCAAGCCTATTTCAGGAGAGCAAAAGATTCATGTGCACACTCGCACACAGACGCTCATTATACTTCTCCCAGTGTGCCTCCTCGCCTTTCAGAGGCAGCCTTTTGTAATCACATTTGATTAAAAAGGGAACAATCGGCGAGATGTGAGACTTGGCCATTCAATGTGATATTAATTCATCAAAGACAAGATGGAGAAGGATTGAGGAAGGGGAAAAAAAGGAAACCCTGAGCGTAGAGGTGTTACCAGGAGGGCAATAAAAGAGCCATTCGTCTTTGTTCCCTGGACACTAGAAGAGAGGGAGGGGGGTTCTTTCCAGATCCATTAAAAACCTGGATTGGCCAAACTTGGCATTGGTCAGAGTATGCGATGTAGTTTGTCTCTCAGGATGGGCCCCGGAAAGAGTTTAATCAATAGCGACACTTAGTATTCCTCAAGAGACGCTGCACATGTACACACAGGGCAAAAGCATTTATCTTTCATTAATGTATGCGGTCCCACTTAAGTGTCTGTTTTAAAAGTCACTGGATTTTTATCCGTTTTTAATTGAACCCCATAGACATAGCTGTGCATTTGCTGAGGTGGTCTAATCTTTCATTAACAGCTTCTTCTGAATTATTCAGCTAATCTGAATAACGATGCAACACAGGTTTTATGGAACCTGGACATCGCCAGTTTTCTCTACTTTCACTGAGGGCGTGTCTGCCTGCTTGCGTTTTATTGCACATGTATGGGAGAAGGAGATACAGTATATATTTTCAGAGTGTTAGACAGACCTCTTTTTGTAAGGTCAGATGTAGTTAGTTGGTGCAGAAGCTGTGCAGCAGAGCTCCCCCCCCCTACATGTGTCTTTGAATTCTGTCTGCTGTAACAGAGAGGGAGGAAGGATTGTCATTTGGCCAGGCCTCCTGGTCAAGCAGAACTGCCCAGTGACACATTTCTGGGACACGGAGAGCGGTTGAAGCTACATCACACCCTTAATAGAGTCTCTTGGGGCCGATGTTCAGATTTAATGTGACCAGCAGCGTGTTGTCCAACAAAATAACTTCCTCCCAGGATTACTGGATGTGTGTTTGAGGGACTGGGCATTGGCACTGGCTGGGACTCCATGCTGATGGACAGCAGCTTGTTAGTTCTTTGCCTGCTCTGGAGTTAACCTGCTCCAGGTTCTGTGGATGATGGAGAAGGATGCTGGCAGTAACCTTGAGGCTTCTCTGGTCACAGATCTGGCTCTGAATGTGTCTGAATCATTGAGGAAAGCTTTGGCTGTCATACTGAGAACTGATACAAGATCAGTGCCCAGTGGAGGATTCAACAACAGATGGGGATTGGCAGTTAAAAGAATCTTCCAGTATGTATCTATAGCAAACTGGATTTTTCCACTGTGGCCGTGTGGCAGTGGCCTAGTGTAAGAACAGTGATTACAGTGTACTGTCTAAATGACAAAGGAGGCTTTGGCAGTCACCTGAAGTGCTGCAGGGCTCTCTGCTGACGTAGCTGCATTTTACTCCTGCTGGCTGTCAGCAGCAGGCCACAAGCTCTTCATTAATTTTCCTCTCCGCTATTAATTAGCCATACGCCGGAGATGCTAACTTAATTAGGCCGCTGGGCCCAGCGGTTTTCTCCCTCTCATTAGTGTTACAACCAATTCCTATTGATCATTTAGGAAAACCAAGGAAGAAATTCACCCAGGACCACCTGCTAGTTTTAGTGATCTGTTACTAGAGAGGAATTTCCTTCTCAACTTAAGTTAGCTTGATAAACTGCTGCTAGTGCATATGAATGGGTTCGTTTTCCTGGAGATCAAATGTTGTGTGTGTATGAAAGCTGAATTATAAAGATGAATGGTGATAATTTCATGAATGAATCAAGTCAAGTGTGCTGAACATATTGTGCAGAGGGAGTGGTAGCACACCTTCGGTATTTTAATGACTGAAGGCGCATAGCGCACCCAGAGAGGTGGGATTAGAAAGAATCCATTATCATACATTATCAGTGAGTGTGTCGGAGTCTGACTGCAGGTCTTTCTGAAAGCATCGCTCTCCTCACAATGACGCACTGATGTCATGTAATGGAATCTGGAGGAGATGGAGACTTACAAGTGCAAATACACCTTTGAGGCCAAATGAATTGAATTCTTGTTTCTGCCACATACTACAGAATTTGTAGCTTAAGCTAATTTACAATGCTCGTCCATGGATTGGCCTTTAGATTACATAAAACCCAACTGCAAAACACACAAGGGACTGTAGAAATTACAAACTTATATACATAAATGAAAATGTAGAAAGCCACAATGGACCAGATATAAACTATAAGAAGAAGCAAAGGATACTGAAAGACACGACCGAGCTCCTCAGAAAAAGCTCCTGGAAGTAGCATATGGAGCATCCAGCGGGTGCTCCGTAATGATACACAAAATGAATGCAAATGGTTGCATTAGGTTAGCTTACATGCGCCAATTATGTCACTGCTGCCAAACACGGAACAAAGTGCTTTTCTATATAGGCCTTTAATGAAAATGGATGTGAGCCACAGAAACAGTTAGAGTAGAATATTTTACAACAAACTCTCTTTTTCCCTGTCACACCACTTTTATATTTAACCAGCACGTGACCAGTCGTGGTTCTGCCTTAAAACATCCTGCTGCTCATCACAGCCTTGACTGCATTTGACTTGAGGACGGCTCTGGTCTCAGCTGTGCACTGCTCAACGTAAACTGTTCTGTCTTTGAAGTTGTGTCACACATAGTAAAGGCTTCAGATGACGCCTTCAGATGGATTTACAGGGAGGTAATAAAAGGCTGTTGTGGATAAGAGACGCTCATAAACATCAAATACTGGAATTTGTGCAATAATTGTCAAAAAAAAAACGAATGACATGGAAATAAATTAGCAGAACATGCAGTACTGTCTCCTAACAATTACGTTCCACCGTGCTTCACATCATGATGCTGCCACCGCCGTGCTTTACATCATGATGCTGCCACCACCGTGCGTCACATCATGATGCTGCCACCGCCGTGCTTTACATTATGATGCTGCCACCACTGTGCTTCACATCATGATGCTGCCACCATCGTGCTTTACATTATGATGCTGCCACCACTGTGCTTCACGTCATGATGCTGCCACCACCGTGCTTTACATTATGATGCTGCCACCGCCGTGCTTTACATCATGATGCTGCCACCACCGTGCTTCACGTCATGATGCTGCCACCATCGTGCTTTACATTATGATGCTGCCACCACTGTGCTTCACGTCATGATGCTGCCACCACCGTGCTTCACGTCATGATGCTGCCACCACTATGCTTCACGTCATGATGCCGCCACCACTATGCTTCACGATGGGCATGTTTGTAATGATGAGCAATCTAGTCTGATGGCCAAAAAGCTTAATTTTGGACTCATCAGACCAACGAACATCCTGCC
>OMNN01046124.1:6739-16839 GCA_900302755.1 Chromis chromis
GGGGGGGTGAGGAAGTATGAAAGGAATTCATATTTGATTAGCTGAACCCATAAGTTGAGTGCTTTGCAAACTTTATTTTCCATTTTGAAACAATTTCCCAACTCAGTATTTTTATAGTATACTTCAGAGACAAAATATCTGTTAAAACAACAATGTGTTCTGAAGTTTTGCTTTTGTTGAAATAATCTGACTCTGTAATAACCTACATAACAATTCTAGGAATCTAAAAAAAAACAGCGTTATTGGATTCCTTTAAGGATCTTTACCAAGTTGCTTCATCTGACTTTCTTATTCATACTATGTGTGGCTTCATGATTTCAAGATTGCAAAAATACCCCTCACAAAATCTAGCTTGGGAGTTTGAGCTATAACTTTTTGCTGGCAAAAAAAACGTTTTTTGACAAAGCATCATTGGTATGTGAAGCCGTAGATTCAGTGAAGGAATGGTCTGATCAGCTGCGACTTTTCACTGTTTCCTGCAGTCAGCCACCTGTACGGCTTCGGCCTGATGGACGCCGAGGCGATGGTGAAGGAGGCAGAGCGATGGAAGCAAGTCCCTGCTCAACACGTCTGCGTGGAGAGCGCCGACCGACAAATCAGGTAGAACTCATGCACCGGCACAAACGCTCTCCAGACCATGCAGGTCATAAATCCCTGAGCCTCAAGCCTGTTTGAGAATTTCACTGCGCACTTCGTGGCCAAAAGTATGTGGACATTCTGACATCACACCCACATGTGTTTCCTTTGCATCTCGAAACCTTGGGCACCAATCTGCTTCTATACCAGCCTCCACACTTTAAGGATGACTGCAGTAAATCTGGCTGCTGTGAGTTTTGATCCCATTCAGCCCGAGGACTTAAGTGAAGTGGATCTGTCTTGTAGTTGGTATTCCGGTTCATCACAAAGGTGTTGGATGGAGCTGAGGTCAAGTTCCTTCATTCCAAATTGGAAAATCATTGCATGGTCCTGACTTTGTGCACCAAGAAATGACCTTGTGTGTCTTTGTTGTCTCAAACTATCATTGTATACTTCAAATTAAAAGCATTCAGACTGAGATGTGCACATAAAATAACTCTGACGGTCCACTTTTGTGGCCATTTCATTGTAGTAGATTTATTTTGTTTGACATAAAGAAATCCGATACTGTCTGGTGTCCATATACACGATATATTAGTTTGACAAAATATGGTTATATTATGAATACAGGAATAGTTTCGTGTGCCTCTCTTAGAACCCGAACCCCTTCCGTCTGTTCCACTCTCTCTTTGTTGTACTGTCTTTCTTTTCTTTCTCATTTTTTTTCGGTCTCTGGTGTTTTGCACTGGCATGTGTTTGAGAGTGCGGTTGTGCAAGCTGTACCTTGATAGGGGCCAAGCATTAGTTCTGGCAGGGTGGTTCTCACATAAGACCTTTACTATGCGCGCACACACACAGACACAGACACACACACACTTACTTACATAGAGAGAGCCAGGGCTTCACAGCTTGTTATTCTTGATGCAGCTGGAAGCCTGAGCACTGTTCTGTGTTAGGCTGGCTGGCTGAACTTGGGCCCTGCACTGGTTTGCTTTCAGTTGAAGGCTCAGTGGCCAGCATTATCAGTGTCATTCTGTCTGTTCTGCTCTTGTGCACAAGTCAGCCCATATGAGACTTATGTAAAGTCTAGCTCGTGTCAGAGGCAGCCACGCTTAGGCCTCCAAACTCATGTGTGTTGGCTAATGGAGAAATAGCCGCTTTTGTTGAGAGAAAAAAATAAAAAACAGCCCCATCATTTTAGCCTCCTTCTCCCCCCCCATGTGGTGCGTGTTTATGAGCAGCCTTAGAGATATGTAAATTGCATTATAGCATTGTTCTTTAAGAGAATTATACTCCTCATCCAGCCAAATGAAAGTACCAGCAGACAATCACCAGGAAACAAAAGGCTTTGTTTTATTTTGCTTTTGGGATGAAGGCAAAACGGTCATGAAAGTTTTATGTGCAACACAGTTCTAAACTGAATTTTCTTCTTTCTTTTTTTTTAAACATTCTTTTCCAAGCACTTAGTAGAGAGTTAAGTTATGTATAATGTCGTGTGTGTGTGTGTGTGTGTGTGTGTGTGTGTGTGTGTGTGCGCGCGCGCGCGCGCGCGCACTTGTGGTATGAGTCTGCTTGTGATTGTGCGACGAGAAGAACAAACCAAGCAAAATGGAGCAACTGTGCATCTGTGCTTTAACATAGATGTGTTTTTGGAAACATCTTTTCCTTCGCTGGGTGTGTGCACTGTATGCATGCGTGTTCTGTGCTTCCAACGTAACTTGCTACATAAGCATTGTCGTCACCTCGCCGCTGTGTTCCCACACACCCTCTGGCTGGCCCCTCTGACTGCGTTTGGTAATGTCTGTCTGCAGTTGATCTCCCCACTCCACTTGGAGTATGCACCAGGAAAACTGCATGATCTGTGTGCAATCAGGCTGGTGGTAATCAGCTGTGCATCTGTTCTTCTTGGTCCCAGGCGTATGCTTCAGTTATCTGTGCTGTGTCACAGAGAAGCCAGAGCTGTTAAATCAGCTCCACACTCCCCAGACATTGCCGCTGACCGCTTTCCAAACAGTCGTCGTAAGAGACGATTGGTATTTTTTCCATCGAGTCTGCTCGAGCTCATAGCATTTTGTGTTTTTCTGTTTTTGGTAGTTTCGATATAAATTATTTATAGTGACTCAGTCCCTCACTTGGCTGGTCAGCCTTCTAGTATGGGAAATGATCAGACACAGAGTTGGAGGACAAATGAAAAAAATATAGATCGTTTTCCTCTCTGCATTCTGAAAAGACAGTTCATAATGTGCTGCTGAATAACAAAACGCTATTGTCCCTTTCATACCAATTCACTGATCTAATTGATATGAGGCAGATTCATTGTTGCTAATTAATGCAGCATTACTCAGTGGAATTTATGAGTTTTATCTCGATAATTTTGGCCTTTCACAAAGGTAATTAATATTTTTAGCAGTAATTAATAACCTGTGGACCGGCATTACACCGTCTGAATGGCAAAACGGAGCTTTTTTAGTAATCAAATAATCCACTGTGTTGCTCTTTGTCTCAATTAATTCTTTGGCCAAGTGTGAGGAGTATTTTGTTCCATTTATTAATCACACGACTGGCCACAATCTATACCAGCTGATAATTGCTTCACTGTAATTTTCCTCTCAAAGATAAACATCTGTGCTGTATCACATAACCAAGAAATGTCACCGCCGTGATTGTAACACTGAATCTAATAAAAATGGTTTCCAATACAAGATCAAACAGCAAAAGTTACTGGCAGTAATTTTCTTTCAAACCCTCCACCCTGCAAAAATAAATATTATAGTAATCGTTTTATATAGTAGTTTTTGCCAGCAAGTGTAATTCACCAGCTCTGTTTTAGTTTCCAGTGAGTAAACGCTGCATGTAATCCAGTTACTACAGTGAGTTAATGTGTTGACTTGGCTCAGCTGCTCCGTATGCGACTGTTGTGCTGCAGCAACCAATGACTCTATTTATCCAAAGTCTTTTTTGCTGGCAAGATGGTATCCATTGTCCCCTCTTCTGGACCTGTCCTTGTTTTTGGTGCTGTATTGTATTAGATCATACCGCAGATGTTATTCTAGGGGCCATTAGATGTTTTTGTTGGCAGTTCAGTCGTCTTTCTGCCGCTGAGATGTGCGTAGCAGACAGAACAAATGATGTTCTTCGTCTTCCTTATCAGGTTCTTGGTTTCTTTGGCAGGTTGAGGTTTAATATTTTAGTGCTTGCTATTTGTTTTTTGGGGTTAAACCAAAAGAAGCAGATGTGATTGCTTTTAGGTGTACTGAAAACTGATGTTGAGGGTTCTGTCAGTCAATAACAGCATTTTTGGCGAGAGTTGACAGAGCTGGATGTCTCGGCGTAGACAGTCTCCAGCCTCAAAGAGCAAAGAGACCACAGGTACATATTCCTACAGAGTGACTTTCAATAGATAAATCATGTGTTGATCATGGCCAGTTTTAATCTGCTTGGACTATGATTCCAGTCAAAATTGTGAAATGGAAACATGAGAGCTCTGCCCAGTCAGAGCAGCTCTGAAAGCACAACAAATTCACTTTGAAATTTGTTTTCCACCCGGTATGTTTCCTGATGTCTATCCAAACTCCTGTACATCTGCGATGATGTGTCCGTTATCTATCTCTTTATATTAAGTGCAAGATTTCAGTCTGATTGGTCATCCTATATTTTTGTTTGCATCCATGTCTGTGTTGTGATTTTAGTAACTGTACATTGCAAAATGTAGTGATACACTAACCGAATATCTTTAATTCAATGTCCTTAAATTTGGAGTTGCAGCATTTGTATGTGAAAACTGGCTGTGAGTGAACTTCCTGTGGATTGGCAGCCTCACAGGGACCTTGGGCAATAATTTAAAACTTTCTTGATGTGATTCATTGCCTGCTGACAATGACATGTGTTATTTCTCCTAATTTTTACCTCTTATTTGGTTTCCATCCCCCAGAACCATCCGTCCAGAGCACGTGGTCCGGTCGGTGTACAAGGCGACGGGATGCACCGACAACCCAAACCACCACGTGATCTACCTGGAGCATGTGGTCGTACGCATCACAATAACACACCCACGCCGTGGAGACCTGTCAATCAACCTGACTTCACCCTCAGGGACCAAGTCTCAGCTGCTCGCCAACAGGTACGCAACTCAAAAGAAGTTGCCGGTGATTATCTGGAAGTCATAACACAACTGAAAGTGAAAGAGTTTTGTGTGTGTGTGTGTGTGTTGTCACAGATGAACAGTTCAAGCATCCTTTGTAGTGTTATTAAATAAGAAATTTACGACTTGCACAGTTAAATACTAAACTAAACTAAATCTTTGCTTTGAAATAAATTCCAAGATATTGCCAAAAATTGTCATTTTTAATTTTGTCTAAAACCCCTCAAAAGCTGAAGGGATTTGATATTGAATGTAATCAACCAACAAAACTGCCATTTGTAATTAAACAACATTGTTATTTACACCAGTTAATTATTTTCTATTTTAAGCATGAAAAATATTTATAACTAGTTAAACATGGAGGGGTTGCCAAGCTTGGAGCAGGAGTTTTATAATCCTGCCAAGTTTTAAAACTGGCAGAGAAATTCTCAGAGTAGTGATGTGTTGTGCTACACAACGTTGTAATGCAACACAAAACACTCTGCAGGCCGCTTCGCTCCATTTCTGTTGCACTTTTGTTACCTCTCTCACACTCTGTCACTCTTACCTGTAGGAGTCTTTGCCATGTCTCTTTATATTCTATGCATTTTTGGTTGTGTGTCTTCTTCTTTCCACTGCAGCTGCCTCTTTTGTCTTCCTACCGTTGAACTTGACTTTTAGATAACACTCAAATATGACACACATTTGAATTTTCATTTGTGTGGGTTACACTTAGAAGGCATTTATTCTTTCTTCAGGTGAGTGTCCAGTTCAACTGCCAGACTAAGAGTTAATTCACACCTTCCGGCCAATCAGAGTCTAGGATTTTTAGTGACCACAGTGTAACCTCACGTAAACATCATTCCTCTATAATGTTTGTCCACAGCTCATTAGAGGCTGTGATTGTTCAGTCGCTTCCTCACCTGATATCATTGTGTGATTTCTGTGTGTCTGTGTTTTTAATGTGCAGGTTGTTTGATCACTCCATGGAGGGTTTTAAGAACTGGGAGTTTATGACCACCCACTGCTGGGGAGAGAAGGCAGCAGGTGACTGGGTCCTAGAGATCTACGACTCGCCTTCTCAACTTCGCAGCCAGAAAGTACCTGGTATGACACTGTTAATAACTTGCTTGATTAAAAAGGAAGTCTCCATTGGTATTGGTGTTTATATAATACATTATATATAGAGACGGTAGAAGCAGAAAGCATTTTGACTGGGGTAGATACAGGACCAGCAGGGGCACACATGTTGCTCTGGAGGCAGCGAACTTTACAACTGGAGCTACCCACTAATTTAGAGTCTCGAGTGGGGAGTAGCAGTTTCTCAAAAGCCGTTACGTCAGTCGCTGTAATTCCATGTAACTTGGCTCAGTTTAATTTTGGGTATCATTAAAGTTTCATGTGATATAATCTGCTTGTGGTGGCTGAAAATAGCTGAAAATACAGGGCTGAAAAATTCATACTCGGTTCCCGCTCTCTCTGCTGTTGTGATTGTGAAAGTCAGGTTGCAAATAATAACGTTACCACTGAGCTGGAAAAAAAAAAACAGTTGCCTGACATTATGGACCTTTTTTTTTTTAACATGACCTAATTACAAAATGCAGCTCTATAGATCAAATATCAAAAGATTCTCAACCATCAGGACAGACTGAAATATCTCTGTGTATAAGATGACCATTACAAGGCTTCTTCTTTTTAATCAGGCAAACTGAAGGAGTGGTCGCTGGTGCTGTACGGCACCTCGGTCCACCCGTACTCGTCCCTGCACATAGAGAAGCCTCGCTTCGCTGACATGCCCACCGATGAGGAGTTCACAGAGGAGTACAACGGTAAGCGATAAACCCAGATTGTAACATGCGGTTTAAGGGTGCTATTAAAGAGTGTAATAAATAAATGATTATTTCCATTAAAACTGTTAATTTTGATGAGGCTGTTAGACTACAGAGCCTGTTCTTTAGGGCTTTTCCACTAAAGTGTCTTGTTCTTTGTGTCCCTCCAGGTCCCTGTGACTCTGAGTGCAATGAGAATGGCTGCGAGGGTCCCGGACCCCATCACTGCATCAACTGCCTCCATTACTTCCTCAAGTTCAAGAACAACACCAGGTCAGACAGCCTTACAACATCATTATTAGATTTTTTTTGCGTTGCTTATTTTGTTTTTTAGAAGTATTTCTATTAAAATCACACATCATAAGGGGAACCCTGTGTCTGTTTTGTACAATATTCTCATTGTATTTAGTGTTTTTACACTGGGAATTGTTCAGAAATTAAAGATTCAGAGTCAAACAAGTCACAAAGATTTTGATATCAACAGAAAGTAAAATAATTAAAAGAAATTATAAGTGAGGATGTTAGTAAGTCAATGACTAAACTTTTATTTTGCTCCTATTTAAGCACTTGGTTAACAAAGTTTTGACTGAAATTAAAGACTTTTCCGACTTCCTGGGCAACGGTTCATATTTTCTCAAAACATTTATAGGAAGATGTGAAAGTAATCTTGTTCTGCAGGCCCCAACAGAGACAGTTTGTTTTTTCTATTAATTTAAAAAGAGCGTCTCAGATAGAAAGCTGCAAAGTGAAAATATACATCAGGCTCATGTGTTATTTCAGCAGCATTTGATTGTTTTAAGGCGTGTGAGTTCCAGTGAAGAGACGGATCGATATTAGCTGAGGGCGTCTCAATCAGATAGTTTTACAAAGGTAAAGCAAATGCTGTTGCATACCAATCCCTCGATGCTTGGATTTAATCAGCTGAGGGCAACATTTCGATTGTGTTTGCACACGTCAAAGAAACATCTGTTTACCATCCCACTTTGCATGATTGAATGCAACGTTCAGCACACTGGCAGAAATCTACAATCTGTTTTTCACTGTGTGAATCCAGCAAACGAGTTTCTCCATCTTGTGACTTTTTGACAGATGAATTTTAAAAAATATAAAGAAGAAATCTGACTCATGTATGCATTTATATTATCTCAGAAGACATCTATTTTAGAGCATTGTGAAACTGTTAAAACTGGAATTGCTCTGGTTGGTATAGAATTCCTTCCATAAAGCACATGTGCATGTTTCTCTTTGTCAGCTTCACCTCATCAGTCTTATAACAGAGATGCTGTTTCCTGCCAGTCATATTATATTCTGTCCATGTTTCCCCTTGTTAATCGTACGTATGTATATAAGTCAGTCTAAGTTTAAATTGGTGCATGTGTGTACAATGTGTGTGCCCTTAGTATCCCATTAGGATCAAAGTCTGCGGTAATTGCCTTTGTGTCGGCTTGTCTCTGCACTAATAAAAGGGAGACCGATGCAGGTGCATGAGAATGTGCAAGCTTAGGTGCTGCCTTATCATTAGCCCACTTTAGTGGTGTGCTGCCCTTTTCTGCCACCACAGGGAGCAATTGATGAATGAAGATTGAGGGAGTGGTTGGAAGAAGGGGACGGGGCGGCGGTGGTGTTTAATGTTAGGATAATTACATCCCAGCATATGTGTTTGATGGTCTGCACTCACAAAAACTTCTTTGGAACTTTGCAGGGTGTGGGGTTTTTTTGCACTTCTGTTCAGTAAGTTCCTAATCATTTTTGACCAAGTTGAAATTTCAAAATCTTTGCATCAGTATTAAAAAATGTCCTCGTTAAATTTATAATTTATATTTTTTAAATTGCTTCCTTACACTATTATCCAATACTTTTTTTCTAAAAGACGATGTAGGACGATGTATTTAATAGTTTCTAGTTAAATTACATTTAATTGTAATTATTTCTGAGTTATGAATTAGTTAATTTTCTTTCCTCTGAGATTCTGTGAGAATCCAGTGAAGCACAGTAATTGTGGGATGGCATGTGTATGCATATGAATTGGTTTTTATACATTTATAAAGTAGAAAAATGTATTTCACATCAGTGTGCTTTATTAGCATGTACAGTGCCTATGAGAAGTATTCACCCCCCTTGAAGTTTTTCTTTTTATTGCTTTTCGACATTGAATCGTGGTCAGTTTAATTAGACTTTTTGACGAGGATTTACCCAAAAAGACTCTTTCATGTCAAAGTGAAAATATATTTTTTACAGTAAAGTCAATTAATTAAAAATACAAAAGAGCTTTGTGGCTCAGATCTTTGTGACTTCAAAGGGGTTTCAAGTGTGCACCTCTGCTTGTTGGTGTTTTGTCGACTGGCCCACAACACCTCAGATGGGCTGGACATTAGAACCAGAGGACTTCCAGTGATCTCCTGAGTGATACTCTGGGAAGCCCCTTTAGGGTAATTCCACCAGCAGGTTCAAAGCTGCCCTCAGTTGACTTTCAAGGATGAGGGACTGACGTTTTCCCAGCTTGTACTTATGGTCTTCCTCGATCCTTTTCTTCCAGGGTACCATTAGCTCCATAAGGGCTGCCAGTTTTGTTGTTCTTGACCAGAATACAATGTCAGGTTAGAGGTTGGCATCTGTAGTTTCTTCTGGAAACTTGAGTTGCCTTTTGGCCGGATAAGGCTGATTGATAAAGGGAGGGCCTTACTGTGTCCCTTTGCCTTTGGTCTTCCTCCACTCCCTTGGCTAGTTGGGGAAGCACCCGATCATGCCTCCATCTGAATCCCTCCTTCAGACTTTTTCGGCATGATGATTCTCAGTTAGTGTCCACCTTTGGATATTTGTTGGTGTTGGTGGGATGCCGTAGACACAGCAGAGCAGGAATTAATCTCCAGTTATTCTGGTGACTCAAACATAATTCTAACCAATAGGAATGATGGTCAAAAATACAAAAGTAAACATTTAACTCAAATATTTTTTACCACAACTTTTGCACTGACAGGTATTTGTTAGGACAAAGCAGTTTAAAGTTCATGTTTAGTGGTGTGTCCTAGAAGTAATTTTACAGTATTTTTCTAAATTGTGTAGTTTCAATAAGCATTTCAGTGGAGCAGAGAAATGGTATTGAAGTTGGAGGACAAATGAATGGCAGTGTGTTCTTGCACACGTGGATTATGTGTTTCACACGTGCCATATGTGTTTCTTGGCAGAAAACTCTGTAGTGTGCGAATACGGCTTAAAGTGTGTGTGTCTGTGTGTGTTTGTGCATGTCTGTGTCTGTGTGTGTGTGTGTGTGTGTGTGTGTGTGTGTGCTCTTAAGGATTTTGGAGGTCTTTTTCACCTTAGTAAGGGAGCCTCTGGGTGAAATGAGGGGGTGATGAGGGGCTGTGAAGTTATTCAGCAGATGTTGACCTGCTCACTATATAGTATCGGCACGCACACAACTCAGTCCGTCTACTTCTGTATCTTTTCGTCTCAACTCATTATGTGATTTTGTTACAGCAAAATATGTTTATCTCTGCTTTAGTTGTATGAACCTCTATGCCCGTACTACATGTGTTTTACATTTCGAGCCTGTAAACATTATACTGAACTGCATG
>OMNN01046144.1:0-12489 GCA_900302755.1 Chromis chromis
GGATCAATATTATCTTAGCTTGAAATATAGATATTATTGTGGCAGTGGTGGTCTAGTGGTTTGTGAAGCGAACTTGTAACCAGCGGGTCGCCGGTTCAAGTCCCCGGACTGGCAAGAGGTTGAGGTGGGAAAGTGAGAGTGACTGCTTGTCCCAGTCACCACCACTGTGGGCCCTTGAGCAAGGCCCTTAACCCCTGACTGCTCCTCGGGCGCTGCACCACAGCAGCCCACTGCTAGTATGTATAGTTAAGGTTAACTTTGAATAGGATGGGTCAAATGCAGAGAAGGAATTTCCCAAAGGGGATCAATAAAGGTTAGATTATTATGTTAAAAATACACATATGATAACATACATATTCTGGTATCTGTTTTGGTTTACACTCCAACACAGGAACAACATACAGTACAGTTATGGTTACAGACTCTCTCTCCAACTCCCTACATTTGAATTATGAGTGAAATTCACTTGTCCAAAAGGTGACAAAACACACAATAAACAAAGTTAAAGATGAATCTGACCGATGGCCATTATTTGTTTTTCAAATTTGCTGCAGACGTCCTGATAAAATTGTTATCATGACTTTTTTTTAACCGTACAGTTTAAATGTTTGCCCCAGACAGAGCTCTTTGTTTGTGATGTCGGTCTTGTAATGTTTCACCACACTAAATGCTTTTTCTGGTGTCTTGTGAGTCCGTGTGGGTTTGTGCACTTGTATGTGCAAGACACAATAACTAACCTCAGAAACCCCAAATTACATAAGGAAACACAAATCTGACAACACTCGTCTACACCACTGGAGTTGCTGTTTTGCTTCAAATGATTAATTATTTACATTCGTGTAATTCCTCACAGGCGACGCTGACACTCAGTCTGTGAGAGTTTCTGGGAACGCAGACTTTGGCAGCATGTGTGTTTGCATAATGTCACATGTTTTAGGGAGCAGGTCCAGAGGACACAACACTTCTGATCACACTCACAGTTTGTGTTTATTGAATTTGTCTCCAGATATTTTCTCAGAGGGAACAGAGACTGGAATAATATTGCTTTTTATGCTGCAATTATATTTCTTCCTTTTTTGTACAACACAGCATATTTCTCAACAAGTCATCAGCTCTACATACACCGATCAGCCACAGCGTTTAAACCACTGGTGAAGTGAAAAACACTGATCATCTCTCTGCTGCAGGGAAACTTCAGGTCCCGGATTCATGTGGATGTTACTTTGACAACCACATAAACATTATTGATATAAATATTATAGTTACACTATAAAAACTGCTCAGGAGTGATTTGAGGAACACGAGAAAGAGCCCAATGTGTTGACCCGGCCTCCAAATCTGAATGAGATGTACCAGAACAAGCCTAATCCTCAGAGACCCTGGATCTGCTGCCAACGTCCCAGTGCCAAACACCACAGTGGTCCGGAGTCCATGATCTGATGGATCCGAGCGATTTTGGGGGACCTACACAATATTAGATTTTAATTTGACTAGGGCTGCACGGTGGCTTGGTGGATAGCACCGTCGCCTCACAGCTAGAAGATCCCCGGTTCGCGTCCCGGTTAGGACGCCTGGGATCTTTCTGTGTGGAGTTTGCATGTTCTCCCTGTGCAGCGTGGGTTTTCACCGGGTTCTCCAGCTTCCTCCCACAATCCAAAAACATACTGAGGTTAATTGATGATTCTAAATTGTCCATAGGTGTGAATGAGAGTGTGCTTGTCTGTCTCTATGTGTAGCCCTGCGATAGACTGGTGACCTGTGTCCCCTGCCTTCACCCGAGTCGGCTGGGATAGGCTCCTGCCCTCCCGTGACCCTGCAGAGGATTAAGCGGTGTATAGATGATGGATGGATGAATGTTGTGACTAAATGATGTAGAAGTTGTTCAGAAAGGTAAAAAAAAATACTGCCAGACTATCTGTTGTCAGGTTTACCATCAGTGCGAAGTCATTCAGTGCAACAGGTGGCACTTCATACCTGCTGCCTCTATCAAATTCAGACATACGACTACCCATCTGCCTCCTCCAGCTTTGGGCTTATCCAGCCTAAACCCCTGGCAGCCTGCAGACACCTGCCACCGAGGGTTTAGACTATCAGGTGAGCTAATGACACAGTTAAAATCAGTGTGGGCAGTTAGATGCTGAAACAGTGACTTTAAGCATCCTCATGTTTGCATTATAATCATTCTAATATCATTATGAGTACGTACCAAAGAAGCAGTAGATGAGGCCGAATGAAAGGCAAACAGAGCAGACAATAGATGGGATGACTTCATAATTCGTATTAATCTCAAGCGTGCATGTGTCCACTTCAGTTAAGCCAGCTCCTGGCTCCTCAGTACCGTAGAGTGAAGTCAGTGCCATCTTGGAGGATTATTATTTGTTTTTGCTGTGCAGCTGGTTTGGATGTGAAGCTGCTTTGCTCACTGAAGGGGGGAAACCGGAACGTCCTGCATGTGTAGTTCAGGGAAAGAGGAAGCTCCTGAACTGAGAACATGTACTAAACTCTTTCCTGTTGTGCACCTGCAAAAAGAAAAGACTATTTTCAGCTTTTACAGCAAAGACAAACACATTCAGCTCTATTTTGGAAGCTAACTTGAGAGTTATTACTCATCAAGTTTTGGCTCTCCTGGGAAATACTCCTGCGAAAATATTACTTCTATCCACTCTGAGATGTCACTCTGCTTTCAAATGACACATTAGTCTTATTTAAGTGGTTATATGAGAGGATGTGGCTCTTTTTTTTCACGTGCAGTTCCCTGTTCAGGAACCAGAGGAGGAAACTGGGGATCCCCTCTGAGTTTGTCTTTTGTTCAAGAACAGGATACAGATGAGGAAACGACCTGGTGACTCGGTGCCATCGTCCTGCAGATGTATTGTTCCGAGCATGTGGTTTGGTACTTTGTTTACTGAACACAAACAGCTCAACAATAATAGAATACAAGTTCTCAGACCTTTTACTTAAGTAAAAATACCAATAAAACAGTGTAGATGTTCTGCATTTAAATTTTATTCCAGTGAAATTACTAGTATAAAAAAAACTTAAAATACCAAAAGTAAAAGTTCTGATTCTGCAAAATAGCCCATTTCAGAAGTTTGTATACTGATTAACTGTATTATAATTACTGATGCATCACTTTAATATTACAATTAATGAAGGTGGAGGTAGTTTTAATTAAAATAAGTCATCAAATAAATGTAGAGTTGTAAAAATGTCCGATATTTGCCTCTGAATTATAGAGGAATAATTATAAAACGGAAGAAAATAGAAATATTTGAACAAAGCACCTCAGAATAGTACAGACATTACGGTAAATGCATCTATTTGCTTTCTACCACTCGACAACAGCTTTGCTTCTAAACTGTAATAAATTAATGCGAGCTATTATTTTTTAATTGAAGTAGACTGAAAGTGTCCAACTACATAAAAGCACGGCTCATGTTTACACACTCCTCTTATCTTGGCTCATAGTACGACTGTCTGGCTTCAGCATGTATTACTGTAAAGACATTATAAGCTGGTCAGGCAGATCTCACGGTCAGCAAATGGAATTAGAGGAGCTTTAGCAGGTGACCGATCCTCCTGTTAGCTCTGTCCTCTTGAAGCGTAAAAACACAAAAACACTTTCTATTGAGTAAATATGCACAATAAAATAGAAAGAAATCAGCTATAGTGAATTAAAACTTACGGATATTATTAGTTTTCTATTGTTTCTTGAATGTTTTGTGATATTCTGTCATAAAATAAGTTGTTTCTGTAACTTTACTCTGCAGCAAGTGTCAGTATGATCATTTACAAGGTGTAAGAAAACAATAATTAGAAATAACAGTTACAAATCTCAATATCTCAAATGAAAACATGAAATAAATGAATAATATTTCAGTGTCCTACCTCGAATGAAGCATTTCTTCCCAGATTAAAAGCAAACTTTAAGGGAAAAACAAAAGCGTCTTCAGTGGTAGTTTTCAGTCAGATCCCAGTAAACACAACAGAGACGAGGACTCAGGAGTTTTGTCAGGAGTTTCTGTGTTTCCTCTGAATGCTGTGGGTGAGACTCAGCGTCCGACGCACTAAGTCCCTCATCTGTGCTTGTGAACAGCTGATGCCTGACTCTGAGAGAGAGACCATCTGCCCCCAGCGTCAGTACGAGGCTGCTGCCAAGTCCAAGGCCGAGCCAGCTGAGTTCAACTCTCACTACCCATGATCCTTTAGGAGCCTCAACTTTGTCAGGTCAAGGCCTTATTTCACCCAGTGTGACTTTTCATTAAGGTGGAGTTCAGCCTGAGGTAAAAGGATGTAACTTTAGAGCCTGATTTGTCTTTACTTCTGGGACTTTCCTGAATAATCTAATGGAATCCCTCCTTTGTTGGATGGCCTGAAAAGGGAATCATATTATGTGTGTTTTTAGTCATGCTAATGGTCGGCTTTAGCACTGGCAAATTGCAATTAAATTTTGCAAACATATTCATGGTCCTTAAAGGTTAAATCATACTGATCCCACTCCTGATTAAAACTGAAATGCCACTACAACTACTGGATGGATTACCATGACATTATGAACAGACATTCATGTCCTCCTCAGGAAGATCTGTAATTAATTTAGTGATCCACTGACATTTCATCTGTTTATGACTAAAATAATACCTGCATAGCTAACGCCATCCCATCAGCCTCAGCTGGACCTTGATGCAGATACAGGTGATGCAGGTAGAAGGTAAACTGAGGATAAGTACAGGGGAAGCAGAAATGACAGGAAGGGTTAGACACCTCACATACATTACTTGCTTTTAACCTGTGTGTAGGCTGTAATGCCAGCATTATGGTTCACATACTTACTTGCATATTTTAAGTGTATCTGTAGGATGATAGAGTGTATCTTCTATGGGGTCTCCCCAAAGTCTATTTTGGTTCATCTCCTGTTCATTATATACAGTTGTGAACAAAAGTTTGTAACTTACATACACTTGTAAAGACCATGTATATCATGGCAGTCTTGAGTTTCCAATCAGTCCTAAACTCTTAATTTTCAAGGATGGAATCATTGACACACATGCACCCTTGTAACAAAAAACAAAACAAAAAAATCATACACTTTGGTTCTTTCATAGATATATCACTTATTTTATTATTTATAGGTTTTCTGGAAATATGACGAAATCTGCTGTGTCAAAAATACACATACAGCAACTTCAGTTTTGATGATGTAGAAAGCTGTGTTAATAAAATGTTCTTAGTGGCATGGCTTCTTAAGTTCTCATGAGTGATTAGTATTGACTACAGCTGGTGACTCCTCTGAGGCAGTTTAATTAGGACCCATTTGATGAACTCATCAGACTCAGCCACAAAGACTACGGTGGGTAAGTCTAAGGAGCTTAGAACAGGACTATTCTCTAGAGGCAGCACCTTAAGGCTCAACTGAAGTTTTGCTGCTGATCACATGAACAAAGAAAAGGCCTTCTGGAGGAGAGTTCTGTGGATGTTGTTGTTTGTGACAAAGACACGTGTACTCCAGTGATTCCATCATAGAAAATTAAGAGTTGTAGGAGTCACTGGAAACTCAAGACTGCCATGATATACATGGTCTTTTTTCAAGTGGATGTAAACTTTTGTTCACAACTGTACATTTTACCTCTGAAGTATCATGCAAAGACACAGCACTGATTTCTGTTACTCTCAGGTTTCTTTTTTTCAGACAAAGAATGTCGGAGATGTTCTTTTATCTAAGGAACACCAGAAGGAGTGTGAAAAGGACAGAAAAACACAAGGCAGAACAAGAAAACCTCAAGTCGGCAATATCAGATCACTGCAAGCGACAAAACCACATCATGGACTGGGACAACACAAGAATCATCACATCATAAAGCAATGAACACAAGCGTTTCATCAAGGAGGCAATTGAGATCAGAAAACGGGGGAATACAACCATGAACTGGGACAAAGGAGCATTCATGCTGTCACACAGCTGGGACTCTCTCCTGAAAAGACCAGCGGGGGCAGGGGGCGTGGTCAACCTGACAGAACTGACAGATCTGTCAGATTGACCACGCCCACCAGGAACACAGTGATCAGCTGACACCTCTGAGGAAGACTGATGTGGTCAGTCGAAACATGTCAGGTAAAAGAACATTTCCTACATTCTTTGTCTGAAAAAAAGAAACCTGAGAGTAATATTAGGAGTAGACAAAATGAACTTGCTGGAATTACTGATTTCTATTGCATTGGAAAACACCCAGTTGTATGTCCTATTATAGCCTGGTATCACCTGTGCACATGGACAGTGCAGTAGATTGACATGTTTTGTTCTGCACATGTACACTACTGCACTTGTTGTGTAGTCACCACACAGACAGTCTGCAAGGACACAAAATTTTAGCTTAATGCAGATGTATGCAGAGTGGACTCTCATGGACTTGGGTAGATGATGAAATTTATGTCACTCGGACCCAATGATACTTGTGAATGCAGAAAGTATAACACTGGCCTTAGCCTAAAACGCCTTAATGCAACCATAGAGAACAAAAACTCCTATCAGGTCAAATGCATACACCTGAGAGACACTCTGTTATGTATACAGTATAAAATATTGTGTATGTGAAAAGTAATGATTTTATTTATTGCTTGAGGACTTACTTGTTAGCTGCATTCACAACACTGCAAAATAACCAGTTGTGTTGTCACGGGATAAATAAATGAGAAATCTTCCCATTTAGCTTTGAACAGAGCCAAGCTAAGCTAAAGCTAAAGCTGCGCTAACTGTCTCCTTCATATTAACTCTACCAATATGAGAGTGGAATCAGTCTTCTCATCTAACTCAAAGAAAAAATCAAATCATGTTGGGCAACTCTGCACCTTTGCACAAACAGTAAACTGTTTCGCACAAAGGGGAGGAGTGGGTTATTGCGTGTCGCTCTTGCTTTCATTTAGCAGAATTAAATTATATTTCATCAACTCCTGTGGGAGAAGTGGGGGAACACCAAATTCAGACAAGCTGTTAAGTCAGATAATCCTTTATTTTTCCAAGACAGTCTCCCACAGTTTAACTTTCAGCTTTATTACAAACCCTGAGATTGAATTGAACATTAACACTCAATCATGAAGGATGTGCTCTGGGCAGTTTACAGTACAGCCATATTTGAGGCAGTTAAATAAAAGTCTTATTTATAGACGCCACGCTGATATAAAGCCAAGTCTCCTGCCGCCATCTATGAGCAGAGCCCGACAGCGGAGCATGAAAGGCCTCATGTCTTGTCGGCGAAAGAGTTATGACACGAACACAAAAACATGAAATGTCAGGGGGGAGGGAGCAGATTAATAATGACAGCAGTGATCGTCGTATAACTGCAGGGACACTGAGCTGCAATAAGGTTGACTCAGGCAGTGAAATGGAGCTGTCAACCAGAATTAGGTTCCTCTTGTGAGAAGTGCAATAAAGACAGTAGCAGCCTGTAGTGCTTTCATCAGTCAAATGTGACTTTCTACTGTCTGTTTCAGCGGATCAAAAGAACAGCGCGTCTTTTAAAAGTTGAGACATCAGATAAAAACTGACAAAAGTGATTTTTGGAAAAAAGGTGATGGGCTTGTTTCATTTATTTTTAGCCGTGCTGGAGCAGCTCCAGAGACGTGTCCACTAGTTTGGTCCTCACTGAAGTATTTGTACAGATATTTATATAGACATTACATTCTATCAGCTTTAGTGATCCTCTGACTTCTCCTAAGGCACCACACTGGGGTTGACATTGTTGATTTTGAGGGAAGTTACCCGCTGTTGATTGGCAACCATGAAACACAGTCCAGATGTTCATGTCACCTTCAGATGGATTCAAAGGATTTATTGCCATATGCAGCAATAAACAAGTTACCAGTGCAATGAATTATTGGTTCACTGTGTCTCTACCCAGTACCATGATTAAAGTATTAGCAAAATACACTCATTTAACACACTCATCACTCAAATCTACTCGAACATACTGAGGTAACTAATATGAATATACATAAACAATGCGAAAAAGGTTGTGTACAGATAAAAAAATGTGCAATATTTATGGTGCAGAAAAGTTAAGATGTGCTCATACATACTGAGATAGGCAGTTCTGAATATACAAAGTGCAGTGCAAAAAGGGGATATGCAGAAAAAAAAAACAGTGTGTGTGTGTGTGTGTGTAATGTATATGGTGCAAAGATACACCGATCAGGCATAACATTATGACCACCTGCCTAATATTGTGTTGGTCCCCCTTATGTGGTCAAAATTGCTCTGAACCATGGACCAGAGGACCTCTCAGGGTGTCCTATGGGGTCTGGCACCAGGACGTTGGCAGTGGATCCTTTGGCTACTCTGGGTTGTGCAGTGGGGCCTCTGTCAATCAAACTTGTTCCACTGCATCCTGTTGATGCTTGATCAGAATGGAGTCTAGGAAGTTTGGAGGTCAAATCAACATCTTGGGTGATTGTCATGTTCCTCAAGATGTTCCCTGATTGTTTGATGTTTTTGCCATGTGGTGGGGTGCATTTTCCTGTGGGGGTAGGCCAGTGACATTTGGGATATCCATTTGCATGAGGGAGTGTGCTTGTTCTGGGACAATGTTTATTTGGGTGTCTAAGTCTCATCAACATAAATGCCAAAATCCAAGGTTTTCCAGCAGAACACCACATAGTACCAATATGATCAATGTTATTCACTTCACCTGTCAGTGGTCATAATGTTGTGGCAGATCGGTGTATCCTCCGGTGTCCTATGGGGTCTGGTACCAGGACGTTGGCAGTGGATCCTTTGGGTACTATGGGTTGTGCAGTGGGGCCTCTGTTAATCCAACTTCAGATTCAGATTCAGATTCATAAAACTTTATTTCTCCCAGAAGGGCAATTAGGTTTTCAGCTGCCGCTGTGAAGGATAAAGAGTACAGCATACACAGTCATACAACAACACAAATAATCACAGCTATCTCTCAGTGCCAATAGCAGGTAACACAACAACAACAGAGGGATTTACTCTATAATGAGGTAGGTAGCAGCAGGACAAGGAGCTTTACAAAAGTACAGGGAATGTTCAGCAGTACTAAAATATTGAGACACAAGTAAAATCAAATAAAAACAGACCTCAAATGCTGCTTTCTCCTAAGTTTAGGAGCCTTATGGCAGCTGGAATAAAATAATTTGAGAACCTGTTCCTACAACTTGTTCCACTGCATCCTGTTGATGCTTGATCAGAATGGGGTCTAGGAAGTTTGGAGGTCAAATCAACATCTTGGGCCATTGTCATGTTCCTCAAGATGTTCCTGATTGATTGATGTTTTTACCATGTGGTGGGGTGCATTTTCCTTCAGGGGTAGGCCAGTGACATTTGGGACAGTGTTTATTTAGGTGTCTAAGTCTCATAATCCAAGGTTTTCCAGCAGAACACCACATAGTACCAATATGATCAATATTATTCACTTCACCTGTCAGTGGTCATAATGTTGTGGCTGATCGGTGTATGTCTAGTAGCGATATCATCTTGCCATCTACTGTTAACAACATGTAATGCAGCTGTAAGCAGGACTCCTGTTATTATTGCACAGAATCAGCAGGGTGCAGTATTGCTCCCTCTTTCCTCTGCTTTCCTTTGACAGGTACTGGTGGTCGATAATAGTTATTCCACACTTTCCCCTGAGCCTCATCTGCATGTGGTTACTGCATGAGAAATCCTGACAATATGACGAGTGGGAGTCTGTAAAGGCCAGAATAGGGTGTGATGCATTAAAAAGAAAGAGTTGGAGCTAAACTCTTTAACCCAGTTTGTGACTGAGCCCAGGATGAGGCTTTAAATTAACGTCACTTCATCATCTCTTCAAGTTTAGTTTTTAACACCGACCAAGTCTGTAGGTCTTCAGAGGGATGCCTGTGAACAAAGAGCCAGTTTCAGGCCAAACTTCTGCCTCTCACTATCTGACTTCTGGGTCTCTCTGCTCCAACAATGCGATCACTGTCCGACAGCTCTGTGAGACTGAGACAGAGCAGATACCCACAGAATGCTGCTACTGCAGAGCTCCAGATCAGACCCAACGATAAGCCGGAGCCGAATTCCACATCTGAAAAGTTTATTGAATGATGCTAGTTATACCACGGCTTGGCATTGTGTCATGTGATACGCTGCTGTGGAGATTATTCCCGACAGTAACACGTCTCTGTTGTGTTGTGAAGAATGAAGCACAGAAACGTATGATCAGATTCTGATGGCTCAGCTTTTGTTGTAGGCAGTTTTGAATTTCCAAAATGTGGATCAGCTTCTTGGTTTCAGGCCAGATTCTGATTCAGAGGCAGAGGTGGTTGGATCTGATGTGCTCCGAGTTGAGATCACACTGCAAAAGTTCTTTGGAGCACCATTGATCTAACCAACAGAAACCACTTTTTGGACATTTTCCGAGGTACCTTTAGAGGTTCTTTTAAGAACAATTTGCAAAAATAATAATAAGAAAAAGAGAATGCAGTTACTAGTGTCAGAAAACAAATGGCAGCCCTGGTGAAGGAGAACTTGGCCAAGAAGAAAAGGTTGGAGACTGAGACCCACCAGAGAAAGACAACATGGTAAAGGAAACTCAAAACTCTGCAGAAAAGAAAACATGTTAAAGCAAACATAGGATTATGATTCAATTCAGGTTTGAAGCCAGTTTTGTAAAATGCAATGAGGTAAACCAGCTAAACAAGATTCTTCTTTAATAATACATTTTCACGATTCATGGAGCAACAGACTAGCCTGTTAGCCTGTTAGCTAAGTTATTTTACTAATTTTACGTCACCCAAACCCTAACGAATCCTTGCATATTTGTAAATGCTGAAAGTATGATGCCTAATTTCCACACAGCTTTGTTTGGTGGGCATAATTCTATATAATATACAAACTATGGTTCGAATGATGCATGGAATTTTTTTATGCTAGAGGCCTGCAGTGGTGTGGTACAGAGGTATTCTGTACATTGCTTAGATGCCCAAAATTTGTGTCCGCTGAGGATAAGAGTTTGGGAGACTAACCACCCAGACCCCAACAAACCCTCACTTACTTGTAAAAGCTGAAAGTATAATAACTAATTTCCACTCAGCTTTGTTTGGTGAGTATAATTCTATATAATATACAAACTATGGCCCCATTTGTTCAACCTAAGGAAATGCTTTTCAATACAGATGGATGGAAACTTCACTGCAGCCATTGGAAGGACTTTAATGTTTACTATCCAAATATATGGAATATGCATATTACAGCCACAAAAACACAAGTGATGGCGCAAGGCCAGAATTTGGGGAGGAGGTTGTCCTGCCAGGTTTGGAGCCAGTTTTATAAAATGTCTGTTACACATCTAGCATGTTAAACGAGCTACACAAGTTTCTATTTTAACTACACATTTTCATATCCGTTAAGCAGCAGGTAAGTTATTTCTCCATTTGTCCATAATCCTCAGCAAATGTTCAAATCAAATCAAACATACTTGAGACAAATTCAGAATTTGAAATTCTGGAACCGGAAATAAACAGAAGGAGGAGTTTTGCACACATCAGAGATCAAAGAGGTTCCCATAGTAATAAATGGACTTCCGGTTGATTAGCATACATCTAACAGAACACAAAAAGCACAGGGACAAGAAATGCACAACATCAAACTGCTACTTTTAATTTTTGTTTTGTTGTGTTTTTTCTATTAAAATTACTTGTTTACTGAACACACTATGACTGTTGGTATGGCCTGCTGGCTGGAATAATGAGGAGAGGCAATTCTGCAATGGGACTCGACTACTTTCAGCGTGTAATTAAAACCTGAATATAGACACATACCTGCTGATTTAAAAACAACAGCGTTTGTCGACACATTCTTTCTTGTACCACTGATCTTCACATGAGGATGATGCTGTTTGAAATGAGTGAACAAGTTGGACATAAAACCAGCAACATACCTGATCGCAGGTGAACGATGCCGTCATGTAGTTTCCGTCCGATCCACCTGTCTTTGTCCGTCATCATTGTAGTTAAGTGTCTGTTCTCAGTCTGCAGACTTGCAAGTTGGAGGGTCTTCAAGCTCTAGGTGGTCGAGGTTTGCCGTAACTTCAAGAGGAAAACGCAGAGTTTCAAATTAAGTTCCAGGTAGTATTCATTCGGTACATATGCGTGTTGAACTGTAAGGTCCATACTGAGAGTTTTTCGTACAAATATACGTGCACCGTCACACACCTGACAGGTCAACTTCCTCCCTCGTCTCTCTTTCCGTATCCGCTCATCCGCTACGAGGCTTTAGATTCTGCTCATGCGTGGAATATCTAAACGGATCATATTACAAATAAACATAAAAATGCAAAAATAAATAATGAATATATAAATAAAAATTACATAAATACACCTGCTACCATGAGAACTTACATTTTTTTTCTTTGTAGTTTTTACTGCACCTTGCAGATTTCATACAGTGGAAAAGTGATCAAAGTCTGCATCAAAGTGATCTCACATACCATGGAGTAGTTTTATTTTGCG
>OMNN01046228.1:4991-19451 GCA_900302755.1 Chromis chromis
ATTCTATTTTGGACGTTGGCAGTGGATCCTTTGGGTACTCTGGCTTGTGCAGTGGGGCCTCTGTCAATCCAACTTGTTCCACTGCATCCTGTTGATGCTTGATCAGAATGGGGTCTAAGAAGTTTGGAGGTCAAATCAACATCTTGGGCCATTGTCATGTTCCTCAAGATGTTCCTGATTGGTTGATGTTGTTGCCATGTGGTGGGGTGCATTTTCCTGTGGGGGTAGGCCAGTGACATTTGGGATTTCCATTTGCATGAGGGAGTGTGCTTGTTCTGAGACAATGTTTATTTGGGTGTCTAAGTCTCATCAACACGGAAGCAGAACACCACATAGTACCAATATGATCAATGTTATTCACTTCAACTGTCAGTGGTCATAATATATACATACATATTTGTATAAAGTCGTTCTGCCGACTTCTGAAGTAGCAGTTGTAGTGGGTGTAGAGTCTTCTTAGATAAGAGGGCTTTACAATAGTCAATGTGGCATGTAATAAAAGCATGTATTAATGTCTCTGCATTGAGCTGTAAGAAGTTCTTTGCCATCCACAATTTGATGTCTAAGATGCAGTTAAAAAGGGCATCAGTTGGCCTGGGGCATGTGTTCTTTTGCGTGTTATTACACACACATGCTGCTGATACAGAAGGCAGTGTCATGCTGAAAAGGAAAGCACAGCACAGCAGTGTGTCTTAACATAACGAAAATATAGCTCCACCACGACCCGGTGCCTGCTGCCTCACACTGCGCTTGATATCTAGTCCAACTTAGAAAAAAAAAAGCCTACAGAAACTGCATGAACTGTGGCATTTTGTGCGCTCTTACAAGTGCTTACTTTTGTGCAAAATCGAATACTGAACCTTTCTCCGTGACTCGCGGTGATCTAAACTGTTCTTTCGCATTCAAAATCAGTTCCGATCCGCGGACCCCTAGCACCCATCTTTTCCGAGGCTTCAAATGAACCATGCAAGACCCAGAAATTGAACGCTGCTTCCATACGACAGCGTGGGCGGACAAAAACGTCTGTAGTTGAATCCAAAGTCGATAACCCTCCAGCAAGCATTAGCGCTAGCCTCTGTGGGCTATCCCTTGCCTCTGACTGTCCTCGGTTCACAGCTGCACCGTGCGCTTCAGTCTGCTTATCAGCCTGTGTGCAGGTCTCAGATCAGCGTCTGGGCCGAGAATAAAGCAAAAAAACTGCTTCTCTCTGGTACAGATGACATGGCTGCAGGGATAGAATGATGAAGAAGGAAGAAAAAACAACTGGGTAATGGCTGGTTCTCGTGTGGCTGCGCTGTGGTTTATCTAGCGTAGCTTTCCCGCCCTGGAATATACGCTTTTCCGTGTCAAACCGCGTCAAAGGGTCACTTTGCATGTCGTTTATTTTAGTTTTAAGGGGAAGAAAAACCTACAATCTTTGCAGATGCCCCACAGCTCAACTCTTCTCGAGCCATATACACAAGAGACCAGCTCTCCTTTCTATTTCCAGGTCTTTTCACACAGCTGGTTTCTCAAAAAAATAAAAATAAATGGACAAACACTTGGTTAAACCCCCCAGAGGGCTGAGAGCAAAGTGCTCCATCAAAGTATATCTGTAAACCTACTGAATTATAGACGATTAATCACACAGGAAAGAGCCAGGGTGGACACATCATGGTGTCAGCAGCTCTGAAATGGGCAGAGTGGCATGAATGAGAAAGGACTTCAAAATAGAAAAATGACTTTTTGAAAGCCTGGTTTGGAAGAAAAATGGCAAAGTGACGCCTCGTGCTAAATGAAGTGTCTGACATCCTTTTTCAGTTTCACTCATATTTAACCTCGAACAATGACAAGCTTCCAATGGCATGGCGGCACTGACAGGGTTTTGACGGTGCAGCACCATGAATTACTTTCCGCAACTTTAATGTAAAGAAGATTTCATATCCTTTTATGCATTCCTATACCTCAGTTTGATCCCTTACTTTTGTATCTTTGCCTGTCGTTTGCTAAGTCTCACCTACTGTGTCGCCTCCTCAGTTGTTCATGACTACAAGTTATCGTAGTTCAGTGGAAAACTTGGACAGCTAGAGCTTGTGTGCATCCATTGACATGTAAGCTGCTTTTTATGTTTGTAGATGTGAGTCTAATTTACTACGTGTAGATGCGAAAAGTCAGCCAAGTTTGGGTTTCTAGATGTTTAGAGGTCACTTTAAACAAGGCACAAGAGTAAACAAGAGTATGCAATTTATTTTATTTTTATTTTTTTTATTTTCTTAGTACAATGTACATTTTTACATTTTGTGCTCATCCTTTTCATATTTTCTTCTTGTGTTTATCTCGTATTTTTTCCACTGTTGCAACTTTAACATAAGCAATTTCCCCTCAGAGATTAATAAAGTGATTCTGATTAATGCGTCTTTACCAAATAGGCAGGCGGCATGAACCAAGACAGCGCTGCCCAGTAGTGCCTTGTGTTCTGTACATATATTTATTTTATTTTTTTCTTTTATTTCATGTACTCTGTTGATCCCGCAAGGGGAAATTCTCTTTTCGCATATTCCAGGAAGCAGGGGTCAAAGCACAGGGTCAGCCTCTCTAAGGTCAGACAGGGTTAAGGGCCTTGCTCAGGGGCAGCAGTTGCAACTTGCTGTGCCTGTATATATATATATATATAAGAAAAATTTAATATTATTCTGGCTAGTTATGTAATTTACCATATTATGTGCCAGCAGCGTATAATAAAATTAAAAACCAGTATATTCTGCATATATTAGTCTACTTTGAAGAGCGAATAACTGATTTCCATTTACGTCCTTTTATTTTCTATGGTTACAATAACCACACAAACGGACCACTGTGTTCTTATTGATGCTCCACAGATGTTACATTGACTGATAAGCATCCTTGCTAGTGATGGTGCTGTGAAAAGCAAGATTTTAAAGCTTAAAATATTTATATTTGATCAAAATCTTTTTATTCTACACGTTACAGTTAAAAATTAAACCATGTGCACTAACCAGGTTCTGTTAAAGTACTAAACAATCTCACAGTCAAGCTTGAAATTATTGTATTTTTATCAAAGTCGCTTAATTTTACATTTACACATTTGTCCAAAATAAATTGTTTACTCAAACCAGATTGTGTTAAAAATCAAAAATTCTGAGCTCATCAGTGCAACCAAGAATCCACGACTGACTCAACAGTGACCAGAGAGTTTTTAGGTTGAACTGCAGGCAGTGTTTCCACAGAGCACAGAGGTGATGAGGAGGGAAAACTAATTAAAAATGTCAATAGTTAAATATCAAAAGTATGTGGAGCCTCCATTTTTTCCAGTGTTGGTAACAGCTGTGAGGAGATTTTTACATTTTGTTCAAATAAATAATCCAAGAAATGTGTCTTTTTTCAATTCACAGTGAAGAAGACAGGAGCAAAAAGACCCGAATGCTGCTTTCAAAACTTTGACATTAGACTTGACAGTGACTGTGATCCAAGGTTACCCAGCAACCTCCAATATCCATGTTCTTGCCTGGTTATAAGGTTGTATATAGCTAGTTGTTTTGTAGGTATTTCCTTATGTAATATACCCTCCAACACTAAAAACCATGATACAAAAATGCTGCTACTGACTCGAGTTGAGCCAGACTAAAGAGAATTGAACCCAACAATATTATTAGCATCACCAAAGGGCTAATGCATTTAAAATTTGAGGTATTAATACATTTAGAGATGAGTTAATGGATCTTATGTGCTTTTTTCTGTATTTGATCAACCATCATAAACAGGAAGTAGAGCACATAACAAACCCTCCTCTCTTCTTAGTTATCCATATACAGCACTTCAGATCATTTTCTATTGGCAGAGTCGTCTGTTACACTTCTATTACCATCATTATGTTCATAATTCCTTTCAAAGCCAACTCCTCTTTCATATCGTTCACAAAGAAGACAAATTTGCCTTAGAGAAAATGATCCATTTACTAATATATGTATTTTTTTTTCTTATGGAAAGCAGTGGACACAGTTGACAGCCAGAAAAGAGATTGTAGTGTACAAGCAGCCAGTGATTTCATTGTCAGCGGCAGGAAAGAATAGAATAGTCTATGCAAAATTACAGAAATTGTTCTTCATCACAAGCATATCATCTGAACATAATGTGTCCACATCTTGCCTTTTCTCTTTGAAGCTCTTTGAACTGCCAATCACTGAAGTGCTGACACTAAATCTGCAGTATCATTCAGTCTATTACTCTTTTTTTGTTTTGCATTGTTCTTCTTTTTGAAACCTTTTTTTTTTCAAACTTATGTCTGTGTTTACTCATCTCAGTCTTTTTCCTTCACACTTTGTACTTTTGGGGCTTTGTTCTTTTTTTCATGCCTCTCGTCTTTTTCGTCTCAGTGGGTGACTAAAGGCATTTTCAAAACTACTGTCAGTTTGTTTTTACCTCAATCCAGGGAGTTGTAGCGTTTATCCAGTTACATCTGCAGCGGTAAATTAAGTTTATTTCCAAAGGCATTGGACTAATTTGGACTAAAACCTAAATCTAAATTCTATTTTATTGTAATGTATAGTGGCTTTGGAGATACACCAAGAAACATTTATTTTAACAAGGTAAAATTCTGGATTTTCAACAAATCTTACCAATGGAAAATACTCCAGGATGAGCGCTATACACCGATCAGCCACAACATTATGACCACTGACAGGTGAAGTGAATAACATTGATCATATTGGTACTATGTGGTGTTCTGCATGAAAACTTTGGATTTTGGCATCCGTGTTGATGAGACTTAGACACCCAAATAAACATCGTCCCAGAACAAGCACACTCCTTCATGCTAATGGAAATCCCAAATGTCACTGGCCTACCCTCTGCAGGAAAATGTACCCCACCACATGGCAACAACATCAAGCAATCAGGAACATCTTGAGGAACATGACAATGGCCCAAGATGTTGATTTGACCTCCAAACTTCCTAGACCCCATTCTGATCAAGCATCAACAGGATGCAGTGGAACAATTTTGATGGACAGAGGCCCCACTGCACAAGCCAGAGTACCCAAAGGATCCACTGCCAATGTCCTGGTGCCAGACCCCATAGGACACCCTGAGAGGTCCTCTTGTCCATGCCCGATGGTTCAGAGCATTTTGGACCACATAAGGAGGACCAACACAATATTAGGCAGGTGGTCATAATGTTATGCCTGATCAGTGTATACTAATAACTGTATGTTTAAAAAAAACTCCCAAAGAAATCAGCACTCAGACATCAAAAACTGTGATGGATCTGACAAACTGGTCCACTTATCAGTGCAGTGTAGTTCTCTTCTTTGCTCTGTGGTGGACTAATGAAGCTATAAAAAGTGAAAACTCCAAGAATTGTGAAAGCGCATGAGAAATTTCCAAAAACCTCGCCTTTATTGATCAATTCTGTATCTTATTCTAAAACCCTCTTTGCTGATCTTGTAACTTTTTTTTCCTCCCAAAACTTCAAAGACCGATAAAGATTTGCAGCATTTGCATAAGGAAACTGAAAGAGTCAGTTAAAGCAAAGGCAGATGCCTTAAGCCAGTTCATTAAATGCTTATCTCTACTTCTGACCTCTCCACTCCATGTGTAAAGAAATATTTAAACTCTCCCAACCTCCAGACTGATTCTACTGCCTGTGGTTGATGTATCTGTCTCCCTGCAGCAGTATTTTAGGGTTCGTCAGTTCTGTGCTCGCTTATTAAGTGAATATTGTGATATTTCTTCTTTTTCTGAATTTACAAACCCTCCGGGCTGGGGAGTGAATCCCATTGGAACATTGCTTATTTCTTCTTGTTTCTTCCATGCTCTGCTTCCTCCCAGACTTGTTTTAATGTTTCAGTAAAGGAAACGTGAGTTGTGTGCTACAACAAAAAAGGACAAAGTAATATCTTCGTCTTTTTGTGGCTTATTGTGATGCATTGTGGTCATATGAAGGGGAAAATTTGAATGTTAACATGCTAGCATCACCTTGGATTATTGACCTCTGCTGGCTCCCATTTTATTATATACTTAAATATAACATAAAATATTTCATTAGTGTATACCTAATTGTGTGGATGACCGACATGACCATCCAGAGACTAAAGTACCTTCCTCACTCTTTCAGGCACTGTGAATTTAAAATAGTCACCATCATAGAGCAGAATAGACTTCGCTGTTCATCAAAATCATCAGAATCTTCAGTTCTGACATCATGGAGGAAATCATCGGTACTACTGCCCGAGGAGACGCCACGCTGACGAGTGGCTGAAGACATAATTGAGGACGCCGGCACGGAAGGTGGTTTGTCTTTGATGCCCTCCGAGTTTGATGGGTTCCCTCCCGGTGATGCTCCGCTTCTTAGAGATTTGCTGAGGTGGTGATGTTAAGGCAGTTTTATAATCCACAGTCGAGTGGTGTTGCAACGATAGCATGTTCCAAAGCCTCTATAAAGATGGGTCTTTTCTGAGTGTGCGCCTTTAAAAAAAAAAACCTGCTCAGTCATCAGGAGGCGTCGCATATCAGCAGGGATCAGATTTGGTTAAGCCGTTAATGGACCGAGAAATCAACATCAGAATACACTGGAGTCCGCTTGAATGTTTTAATTTGTTCTGACACCTTGGACGCCTGCGGTGATTTGACACAAGCATATTTCTGGACTTATTCTGTGCTCATCCTTTGAAAAATGCTTCCAGCTGGTTTGATATGAAGAGATAAAAGAACCAGATTTTTTTGTAGGTGTAATGATGCAGAATCGCCACAGAAAACACCCATATATTTCTTTAATGGTGGACGAAAAGTTAACATTACAGGTCGCTTTGTTAGTTTGAGTCATTTTGTTCAGTATAATTCAAAGATTTATAGTCATTGTCTGTGAGAAGAAACACAGTTTAATCATTTATCATTAGACCTCTTCACTAGTTGAAAAACAGCAATGGAAAATGAATGACAAAAAAGTGTGCTAAGTTGTCAATGCATGGTCTAGCAATAGACTTGAAGGCAAAACTCTTGATCTACCAGACTATCTATGATCCTACCATCGCCTAAGGTGATGAGCTCTGGATAGGGACCGAAAGAATGACAATGCAGATACAAACGCCCAAAATGAGTTTCCTCTTTAGAGCGGCTGCGCTCGGTCTAAGAGTTCGGGTGAGGAGGTAGCAGTAGAGTTGCTGCTCTTTTACTTCAAAAGGAACCAGCTGAGGTGCTTTGGGCATCTGATTAGGATGCGCCTTTCTTTGGAAGTTTTCTTGGCAGGTCCAACTGGGAGGAGACTCCAGGGTAGACTCAGAACTCGATGGAGGGATTACATATCTCATCTGGTCTGGGAACCCCTTTGGGCATCCCAAGGACGAACCGGAAAATGTTGGTGGGTAGAGGGATGTCTGGAATGCCCTGCTTAGCCTGCTGCTACTGCGGCCTGACCTCTAATAAGCAGACTCAACGGTGATGATATTTAGTCTTTTATCACTATGTTTGGTCAAGGTTGCATCCTTTCCACAACCACTTGAAGTCGGAGAACCATATACTGTGCATTGCCACAATGGCTGGCATGATAGTGGACAGTCCCAGGCAGCTATGATGTCAAAATACAATGCAGCGTCTTTGTTAATTGGCTGAAGTACTGCATAATCTTCAATAATACTTTGTAGTGTCCTCAAGGTACACATACCACTGGTTGGGAAACACCACTGAAGGGATTTTCTGTGCTTAAAGATATTGATTCAGTCAGTGACGATGATGATTAATTTTCATTTTCTCTATTGTGGACCTGTGGCTCAACTAGCTAGATAACAACCATGTAAATTTCACAGCAAGTGTAAGAAACAACCCCTAACTGTATCTCCATGATGGCTGGCAAAGATCCAACAAATAAGTACTACTAGAAAGGAAGCTTTTTGCGTTTAAAATCACTATTAACATACACTTGAACCTCCATGTTACCACACACTAAGCACTCAACAAGAGCAAAATGGGCCTGGGTAAACACTCGCCCAGCTGACAGTCCTCTGGAGACGACTGTTTTAGAAAATTGCTGCGGGAGAGCGTGCCGAGGCTTTAGTCTCGAAGTTTATTTACGACTCTGTCGGCTCTGAAAAGTGTCAAGGGTCCTCAGGAACCCTCTGCTGCAAAGGGTCTTGAGCAGTGCTTTAATGGAGCTCTCAATGAAACGGTGGAGGGAGAGAAAAGAGAGGATGACATTGTCTCCGTCTGAAGACTCACCTCCTTCTCTAATTGCCTCAAGTCCTATTGATTACCTGAGGCCCCCTTCACACCTTTTCCATGTGATCCCTTCACACTGGGTGTAATCCTCACACAGAGCTTAGAGACCTGCTTGTCTGCTGTTTTCTGATGTGATTAGCAGTATTGATCAGGTATGTGTGTGTGTTTGTGAGTCGGGGGCACCTTAGAAAATTTGCACGCACACAATTTGGATGCTGAAAAGAAGAAAGCGAAGACGTGGCTGCATAATGATGTTTAGCTAGAGCGATCAAGACGTTTGATGATCCATCCACTGCCTTTCACAGTCTCTTGCATCAACAGCACATACAACATACACACTGATTCCAACAAGCAACACTGAACCTGAGCTTCCATCACTCCCCTCCTGCAAAGCCTGGAGGTGTGCTTAAGCAGCAGCTTGATCCCCAGCACATATTACCAGACATCCTGCTGTCACAACACACTCTCTCACTGCCACTCACTCTCTTTCCCCCCTTGTCTCTGTTTCTGTCCCTAAGGGAAATAAAGATGACTCCATTCCCATGCAATTAAATGCTCTCACGCTGTCTGGCCGACTGCTATTCAGTATATGTGTGCGTGATGAAGATGAGATGGCAGATTCCGTGCAGATAGTTGGAGTGGGGATTGAAGCAGAAAGTGAGAAAAGTGACTACATCTAATCTCCCTCCATCTCTTCATCGATTGGAAGAAAAACCCTGGACCCTGGCGATAACACCCGCCAATTAGACAGGCTGCCTCAGTTTGGCGGTTCCCGTCATATCTCGAGCTTAAGTCACCTACTGTACCTTTTGGCTTTCGCTTCGGCTTATCTGCTGCCTGCCTTTTTTGAAATTCACTGGGGTTCTGAAGCTGCCTGTGGATTGAATAATTGGAATGTTGGTTGGAGAGGCGCATGTGGCCAAAGGGGCATCGTATGTGGAATACCAAGAGAGAGCAAAAATACCAGAAAGATTGGGAAAATCGGGGAAATGGCAGTATATAGTTGCACCAATATATATTCCAATTGGTTGCTTTCATTATAGTGACAGATGATGTGGAGTCTATACATGATTATGCCATCTTTTGAATTACATGTGAAGGTTTTCCTTGTGTTTTTTGTATGAGACAATTCCAATGAAAATCGGTGCATTCGATGTGTTGCTTTCAGCTTATTCACTCTCAGCGTCCCTGGGTTGGAGCCACAGGGCGTAGGTGGAAATCCTTGCATGGATTCCTGTCACGGCTTCTTTTTCTGCCCAGAATTCCTTGTTATTCATTCATCTTGGATGATTTGAATTCACCTCGACTGCCAAAGTTTGGTGCCAAACACGACGCGGCATGTCATACATACAGCAAAGTAAGAGCGAGGAGGTCTGGGTGGTGGACTGGTGTGAGGCGTGTACAACTTTCATGCTTTAAAAAAAAAATAAAAATCACAGTCTATCCCTGATCTGGAGCATTTAAAGTGCGAACCAATTTTAGACATGAGGCTCAGTTTACTTCTCATGAGGAAGCCTATACAGCCTGTGAAAACAGCCTGTGTATAACGTCTTCTGAGGCTCTGGAGGAGCTTTTTCTTAATTCTGAGAAAATAACTTTAATGATGTCATCGGGGATTCAGCCCGAGACTACAAACTTATCACAGAAATCCTGCGATGCAAACCAGGGACAGGGAGTTTCGTAAGATGTGAGAGTTTATCAGAAAGAGGGAGTTTAATAAAAGATCCTTTCCAGTTGCGCTGTGGGAATTGAAGGATTGAGGTCCTGGGGGAGTGACTCATACATGTAGCCGCTCTGCTGCTTCAGTGTTTTACCATTTGTTAAATCAGAACAGGACAAGTACCCCAACTTTGTGGAAGCGAACTTGGACAAGTTCCCTTACCTACCTATGACCCTACTGTGCACTCAGATTTTGTAGAAAGGAATATATTTAACTTTGAGTGTTGAATCATCCGATTTCAAAGCTCTTCCTGCTCACAAGGTTACATTTATTATGCAACCACTTGCCGGAAAAAAAAATCAAATCCTGTATATACAGACTTTAAACAGTCACTTAATTGTCAATTCATCAGAATAACAAGAAAACATCTTTTCTTTCTCGCTGCAGATAGATTTATGGGCCAGTATTGCGTATTTGGGTGAGTTGATGCTTTAAATTGCTAAAAATGAGTTAAACTGAGTGTTTATGAAATATTGCATCGACTTCTGGAAGCGCTTAGATCTCATTTGAAATGTGGGATCTTTAGTCTTCATTTTAAGTGGATCATATTTTTCAATCACAGCGATATCTTGTAATTAGCCTGTCTGTGCAGAGATTCATTTAGACCTCAGACTTTCAAACAACACACTGGAGCAATAGGCTGTTCAAAGGAAGCAAATCTGCAAAAAAAAAAAAGAAGAACAAAAATTAATGCATCCTCCTACCTTTTTCTTGTTGGTGGGGCAGATGTAGAAACTTGTCACCACGATGGTCGTCCCCGGCATCAGGTTGAGTTTGGTGTAAGTTGTGCCGTAGTCAGTCGACCTGAAAACAAGAGCAAGAGGCACTTAGTCGGGAAACTTAACTTTTCGTGGTAATTTTCCTTTTGCAGTGGTCTCATGAGTTGTAAAATATCAATCGTGAAAGTTATTGTGATAGTAATTTGAAAAATAGTCCATCTAAACAAGTTAGTTTATTAGATTTGATAACTTTTCTTGGTTCTGTTTCAAAACTCTCCTTATCCTGCATATTTAATCAACTGCAGTTTCATGAAAAACCATTGTGTTGACAGAAGTAGATTAAATCTGCAAAGAAAGAAAAAAAAAAGGAAGCCTGGGAAAGAGCAACCTGCTTATTCTCCCAAACTGCCCTGAAGGCATTATAGAAGCTCTCTGTTCACCACATTACCGCTTTGTGGTCCACAGTCAGGGCCTGGTGACAAATCAGAAATGGCTGGACAACCTGTCATTGCCACAACGATGCAAAAACAGCCTCGGGCTGGCAATGAAGTACTGACCAATCCTCAAATCTGGCAGCTTTAAGAGCAGGTATGGACTGCTGTGTGCATTGGAGATTGATAGCAAGCTGCTGGATTGTTTCTCCAGCCCGGCTCCGGCACACCCACAGAGCAGAGTGAAGGCGATTGTGTGTGACAGATTTTTGAAAAACAGTGCAGGTTTCAGCTCGGCGAGGCTGAAGTGAGGTGACCGCTTATGGATAATTAATGCTCCTGGCAGGAATATATGAAGGACAGATTATTCCAGGAAACGTTGTCCCCAACCAAATAATGTAGGCGAGGAGGATTAAGGCAGCAAATGCTCCCTGATTGTGATGGATTAAGATGCAGAATTCAACTGAGGAGTAAATAGGCTAAATAAAGAATGCAACTGTATTTGCATTTTATTTCTCCAGTGTGCCTTTTTTTTTTTTTGACAGCTATCTGGGGTTAATTTCAGAAGTAATCCGAAGCACACGGGAAAGGAGATGCTGCAGCATTTAGCTGAGGGTTGAGGGTTCAACAGGAGGGAGCCTGGAAGGAGAGGTCTTGATGAAAGAGAATGATGAGCTAGCACGTCAGCCTGGTTAAGGATGAGAGGATTTACTCTTTTGCGCAGTGGGACATCAACCACTGACAGACACACACACACACAGTAAGACACATACACACCCAAAGCCCTGCCAAGCCATTCAGCAATCAGCTCTCCCAGAGTGCTCCGATACAGCTGGAGAAAATGGAGTGGCATAGCAGGGGTGAGCTATTTCTCCGCGGTGAGCTGGCAAGTGTTTTCATCTTCCTCGCCGGCCTGTGTGTGGTGTTTAACCCGGGATCACTTGTAGGACACGGACGGATCTTGCGCTGATGGCTGTGTTAGCGGCCGGAGCTCGGTGCTTATCTCAAAAACTCACTTGTGGCCTGCTGCTCCCGGCGTGCAGAGGTCTGCCCGGAGGCCGGATCTTCAGAGCACAAGTGCAAAAAACCCCACTGAGCAGTCAGATTCAGCACTAATGAGTCAGGAGGAGGATAAACAGCTTGGAAAACAGCTCAGCTCAGGCCACAATGTAAACTTAATTCTGAATTTTAGAGGCCGAGACATATCATTTATGCTTTCTGTTACTCTTGATCATTTCCCAAGGAGCTTATAATAAGTTTGTATATTGATTTCCTACCTTCCAGGCAGACTCTGGATTCAGTTTGTGCCTGTAAAATTATAAAAATCGACTCACAGAGACTCAAAACTTTCTTTAAATCCTACTGCTTGTTTGAAATTTAACATACACCGATCAGGCATAACATTATGACCACCTGCCTTGATCCCCCATATGTCGTCAAAAATGCTCTGAACCATTGGGCATGGACAAGAGGACCTATGGGATCTGGCACCAGGATGTTGGCAGTAGATCCTTTGGGTACTTTGGGTTGTGCAGTGGGGCCTCTGTTAATCAAACTTGTTCCATTGCATCCTGTTGATGCTTGATCAGAATGGGGTTTAGGAAGTTTGGAGTCAAATCATCATCTTGGGCCATTGACATGTTCCTCAAGATGTTCCTGATTGTTTGATGTTTTTGCCATGTGGTGGGGTGCATTTTCCTGCAGGGGTAGGCCAGTGACATTTGGGATTGCCATTTGCATGAGGAAGTGTGCTTGTTCTGGGACAATGTTTATTTGGGTGTCTAAGTCTCATCAACATGGATGTTAAAATCCAAGGTTTTCCAGCAGAACACCACATAGTACCAATATGATCAATGTTATTCACTTCACCTGTCAGTGGTCAGAATGTTGTGGCTGACTGGTGTATAAGATGTGGCAGCAATCTTTTTATCAAATTTAAGTCCTTTATTCTATAAAGTCCATGTTCTCTGGGTGCGACAGTGTTAATGAAAATGCTTTTTAATATCTGAGTCATACAGCTTCATCACTTAGTTTCTTCTTCTTGTGTGCAAAATATCAGACATGGTCTGATGGGTTCTTGTGGCAAACATGTTAGGAAAAGATTGCCATCAAGCAGACACAGCACATCATTAGTATCCATTTGGAGTGATGTTTTTATTGTTGGCTTTGTTGCGGTCTCCAAAATGTTCTATTATGAACAAGGCTGCCAAGATCGAAATTAGTGGGCTATAAAATCGAACAATGAGCCCAAAAAAATGCTAAAAGGCTCCGCAGAGCTGAAAGGAAACACAAAGTCGGTAATCATACTTTAAGGTTCGTCACTATAAGTGACCCCCGTCGCATTACTCACATTCATCTCCTCTATTGTTAATAATAACAAAATAAATCATCAAATAATTTCACCTTCATACATGGCACAATAGGAGGAGAAGGCGTCAACTCCTTCACCGTACAAGGCATTACTTACAATAAACCAGTGGTAATCTCTTTTTAACAGAGCCATCCAAAGCCCTCTCCCTATTACATATTCATAGTCCTTCATTAGTAAGAGTGTAATGAGAGGCCGCGGCTGGTGGGCCTTCTGCCCAGAAACACAGCTCAACATCTGGACCTCAACCGTCCCTTGTGCTCTATCTTTCTGTCCACACTTACCGAGAGTCAGTTACAATGGAGGCTGCTTCCTTACATCCATGTGGTGTTGAAGACTGAATGTGTTTTTTTGGGGGGCAAATTATGGAAACAACTAAAAAATACATCGGTGGTTGTAAATTTCAAACTGTGTCAAGTATTCAGGCAAAAAATATATATATATAAAAATAATGATACGATAACTCCTGCTCTCCTTATGGACCTCCAACCTGAATGAGAAAAATATAACCTATATTTTCTGTCTGGTTAGGTTGAGCCACACAGACAGCTTGGTTCAGTTAAGTGAAATAGCAGTGTTCAGGAAATTTTTAAAGTTGAACAAAAAAAGTGTCCTTTCTGAGTTTTATTGGATGCACCTGTGCAAGTGGACTAAGTCCATCACCAAGCAGCTTATCTGGCTGAATTAATTGCCTCAGCTCTTTCAAGAAACATTTTTATACATTTTTTAACTTTACGTACTTAATACTTTCCCCAGGTTCATGTCTGGGTCCTGTACCGGTCTTTTTACAGTCACAAGGTCAGGTTTGTGATGTTCGTCGATCAATAAACAATGTCCTAACGTGAGTTCTTACGCTTGCGTGGGTCTTAATTGCTTTCGCACATACAGTTTATGCCCTCATGCAGTTGTGCAGGCGAGCAATTAATACACACATCGGTGAAACAAAGACATCATTTGTGCATTTGCATCATCAAGAAACCTGCACATGAGTAGCTGGAAAAACCCATTCATGTC
>OMNN01046238.1:10037-24874 GCA_900302755.1 Chromis chromis
TACCAACAATTAGCAGAGTATTTAGGCTGCCAGCTGCATTGATTAAAACCAAAACTTTGTCACACAAAAAAAAATTGTCATTTGAAAAATAAAGTATAAATGGTGGGCTTTGTGATATATTTGGAGAACAAAACACAAAATCTTTGAAACAATCTTACAGATTATGGTGATAAACGCATGCATCTCAAACTGTTTTTTTTTTTCATATATTCTATAATTAAATGTTTCAAGCCTTTTTTCTGTTTTAATTTGGATGATTATGGCTTATAGCTTATGAAAATCAGAAATCAAAAAGAAGAAAGAGTATTTCCTAAAATTATTTTTAAAAGATTTACAATACAAAAATGATCAACTTCTGAAAAGTATGTTTATTTATACACTCAGTACTTTGATGAGGCTCCTTTACCATGAATGACTGCATAATACAGCATGGCATGGAGCCCATCAGCCAGTGGCCCTGCTGAGGTGTTACTGAAGCCCAGCTTGCTTTGATAGAAGCCTTTAGCTCGTCTGTATCTTTGGGTCGGATGTTTCTCATCTTCCTCTTGACAGTACCCCATATGGGGTTCTATGGGGTTCTATGGGGTTCAGGTCAGGTGAGATGGCTGGCCAATTCATTTCAAAAGAGGACTTTGGACCACTAAACAACAGTCCGGTTCTTTTTCTCCTTAGTCCAGGTAAGATCTTGTGACGTTGTCTCTGGTTCATGAGTGGCTTACTATTATGAATGCAACAGTTATAGCTCCTTTCCTGAAGACATCTGAAGACCAAAGCAATTCTAAACCATAACATTTTCACCATCATGGTTCTTCTGAAAAGTTGTCTTTGGTCTGTGCCAAACACGCTTACTGTTACTCTGGATAAACAACTGGGATTTATCTGTCCAGAGCACACTATTCCAAAAACCCTGCTCTTTGCGTGTATTTTGGACAACAAATATTTTTTCCAGGCATGCCTCCTATGCAGGTTAAATGTGTGCCATCTCTGACTGGAGCACATTGACACCAACAGCTGCAAAGTTACCTGTAGACCTGTTTGTTTTTTGTCCCATCCAAAAAGTCCTGCATACTCTCTTCTTTGCCGTTTCTGTTTACACAGATAGTGACCTTCATTAAGAGCACTTAGCTCCTGTATTTTTTAAATTGCAGTTCAAAAGACTAAATGTGAACTACAGTGTGTGTTTATGCTAATGGAGGAACATGTCACCTGATATATTGCTTTTGCTATTTTTAAACAGCACAGTAAAAAAAGACAGGAAATATGGGGGAAAGAGCATGAGAAGGACATGCAGGAACAGTCCAGGTGACAAGGTGTGACAGGGGACTCAGCTGCTCAGGGTATTTTTTCCAATGTGGTATGTGCCCTAATAGAGCTGTATATAGCTAAAATTAGTTTTTATTGGTCAATATAATCGATAATTATTGATAATTTTAAAATGACCTTCTTTTAGTAAAGGCTCTGAGATTTTCTTTTGTTTTTAATTTATTAACAATTTATTTTATTAGTTATATAGTTAATAGTTAATAGTTAGATTACACAGGTTAGGACTGGGCATCAGAGGGAAAATGGTATCAGGAAGGAGTGTTTGCACATCCTTATCAGTGCAGTATGCTGCCATTTGGATGTTTTGTCATATGGCATTGTTACAGAAGTCCTCTCATTCGTAGAGTGGGTATGGGCTGTTTCTTGAAATGTGGGTCACACCTAGTGGCATGTTGCATTGTCCAAAGTATCAAGCAGTCAAACTGCATTTCTTCCCCTGTTCGTGTGTCTGGATGTAACTTCAGCTGGATGCTTCCAAAGATTGATCACCTCACATGCAAAAGACTTGTTACACTGGTGGCAACAAACATTGTCTGCATCAACTCTGGTGAAGTGGAACTACTCTTTAGAACACTTGCTTCTTTCCTCCACCATCACAGAGCAGAGTCTGCTGCAGGTGTGACAGAGCTGCTCCATCTCTCATATGGGCACCCAAAGAAGGAACTCTCTTCTGAATTTGGACAGTGAAAATGAATCACAGACAAATGTCTTATGGTGGTGACATAGAATGAACGTTCTTCTAAAATTACTAATGTACCGATAGCAGAACCGTTAACATTGGAGCTTATTGATTGTCTGGTAAAATTTAGCCCCAACGCTCGTTTGATCCAGGGGTTTTGTACCCATCCCTAACTCCCACCTCTGGTCAGAACAGTGTCGTGCATAGGTCCACATGGTGGTGTTCTAGTCTGAGTCAGACTTTAAAAAACAATAACAACTGCTACACTGGCATGCTAACTTTCCTCCCCGTCTGCACTTATTTTCTCACTCTGCCTCTGTTGTGGTATCATATACTGATTGTACAGGCGAACAACAAGACAAAACATAGCATGTGTACCTCTACAGGCTGCAGAGGATAACGTATTCTCAGCATTGTTTGTCAGTAAATGATAAATCAGAGCATACCTGTATGTAAAGGTTGACCTCAGCGCTCCTGCACAGGTACGGGAAGTTTCCTCCTGTTTTCAGATGAGCTCTTCTAGCATTAGGATACAGTTTATACATCTCCTCCTTGGCCTCCAGTGACAGAGCACTCTGATCAAACACCTCAACATAAAAAAAACACGTCATTCTAGTGACTATAGCAGGAACAGATGAATGGATTCTAGTATACTTGATGAGATAGTTGGTTTAACACTTACATCTATAATGGTCACAGCTACATCTTTTATTTTGTGAGGCTCCACATAAGAGTTCTGACAGTTGAGTGTTAGCCGTGATGCTAACTCACTTTGGTTCAGAGTCTCCAACTGCAGCACAGACAACACATGGTAGGGCATGTGAACAGTTAAACAGAAACACAAATACATTACAAAATGACATACTCTTACTCTGCTGATAAAGTCTGAATGTGGTTAGCCTAGCTTAGCATAAAGCCTAGAGACAAGGGGAAATAGCCAACCTGGTTGAGTCCACAGTAGGACTATCACTTTTTCAGAAAGCCAAGTTTGATAGAACCGAGACTCATGTCTACATCATAAAATGTATATTTCCCTGTGTGGACTCCTAAAGGTGTCACTATGGTTATGTTCAGACTGCAGCCAAAAGTGGCCCAAATATGATGGTTGTGCATATATATGACTATGAAGTGTGAATAGCACAAATCGTACAGAATCTGAGATTTTTGGTTCTGACTTGATTTCAAATGCCAGAAAGAGGCAAGTAAAGATATGGACTCTTGAGAGTGGTGTGCTGTGGGGACACACACAGGACAATGATGGATGCTGAGTGGTAACCATCATACCCTCAAGTATTCATGTTTAGTTTCTGTCTGCACCAGTTTGGTAACCTAAATAAAGGGAAGTGAACTCAGCTGAGTGGACAATTTGTTACCATGAGAAGAGATAAGATAAGACAAGATATACTTTATTGTCCCGGAAGGGAAATTTGCTTTGGGCAGTGGTGCAAAATTCCGTTCTACTCAACAACAGACAGCACAGCATTAGAACATAAAGTATACAGAATATTCCATATATCTATAAAACCATACCAACTTTTTAATATCTAATACACATCACACATTTGTAAAAACCTATGTACATATTGCACTACTAGGAGCAACATATTGTATACTCTGTGTGAACAGATACACATTGCTACTAAAAGAACAGGGATCCAGGGAACAACCATGTAGATCAACATGTCAGTATGTGGCTGGACACAATAAAAGGTTCAGATGAGCTGCTATTTGTTGAATGGAGTAAGAGAAGTGGGAATGAAGGACAGTATAAAATGACTGCTCTTGAATTTTCAGGCTCTGCGGCATCTACCTGAAAATACCATGTGTGAGGGGTCCTTCAGGATTCTGTGCATGTGTCACAACAGGTTTTTCATACACTGTTGAGGAATGGGTGTTCTTTTCTCCCAAACACTTTCATTGCTGTTGTATCCAAGCTGTATATCTTAAACTTTAACTGGACAGTGAGGGTACCGCACCAAGCTGTCATGCTGTATTTAATGAGACTCTCCATTACAGCATTATCAAATGTCACCATAATCTCAGTGCTAACACCAAACAGTCTGAGTCGGCGGAGAAGCTCACTTGGTACACACTTAATCAACATAAAGTGTCCATTTTAAAAGGTTGTCTATTTGGATTCCCAGCTATTTGTAGGAGTGCACCAGTTGTTAATGGTCACATGGTTGTGTGTTCTCACCTCTCTGGGGTCGAATATCATTTTATTTCTTTTGTTTAAATTCACCTTACAGAAAAATCACATGCAATGTTTCTGTAAGCGTCACAGTAAGGTGGTGGCTGTCACACCAGGCTTTAAAAGGTTGCAGTCTCCCTGTGATACACTGAAGGACAGGCGTGATGATGCAACACACTTAACATGGCGGTATTGTCTTACAATTTGATGATGTATATGTTTAGTGTTCTGCTACTAAAGGTTGAAGAAGATAAGAGAGCTCACACAACCTATTTGTACCCCTGTGCTGCAGCTCTCGATCTTAGAGAGGCAGCCATTGACCTTAACCTGCTGGTTAAAAATACGTGAAACCATTTCACAATAGGAGGACATGCAGGTCAACTAACTTCTGGACAAGCAGGTCTGGTTAGACTGCATTAAAAGTTGTACTAAACTTTAGAGACACACGTACATATGCCTTAGGATCTTCTAGATGCTCGCTGATTAGATACTGATAACAGCTTCCTCTGTGCTACGCCGCTTCCTGTAAGCAAACTGAGGCAGGTCTAAACATGAGGCCACATCAGTTCAAGTTAAAGCCATTGGTCTGAAGTCATTGTTAGCAGCTGTTTGGACTATTTCGTCATCTATTACATTCCTGCAGCATGAGACAGCAGAAGGATCCACAAGTGTCTCCAAAGAAAGAGAGCTGTGCACATTTATGCACACATCAACAGTTGTAACTTCATTAGTTAGTTTTAATAATAAATTATTCATGGAGACAGGATCGACCAGGATCTAACAGCAGCTCTGAACTTTTGCACACCTCGGACAGATCAACTGTCACACAGAGTCGCAGTTTATCAGCTGCAGTTAAATATTTTGTTACATCTCGGCCTTCCTCAGGTTGACTCCTTAACTTTCAGTTTCACTCTTTAAACAATCTGAAATAAACTGGGCTGTTTTATGGGCATTTCAATAAGTTGCTATTAGTTTAGATTTAGTCTTTAGTCTTTTATGTATCATCCATCACTGTGCGTATTGACTAGTCTTGCATGAATGACAAATATCACGTGCACACCGTGGTTTTCTCTGGCACCATGAGGACCAATCAAGTGACCTATGTACTGAGTGATCTCTAATCTATGGAGCTGGCACAGGCATAGAACAAAGTAGTAATTACATCTCAAACACCTAGCATTGCTGTGACAGTAGGAAGGTATCATCTCCTCAGACAGCTGTGAACACATTAACTAGATCTATTGTAATCAACCCTCAGCTTTCCTCTAAAGCAGGGGTAGCCAATCCTGGTCCTTCGAGAGCCACTATCCTGCAGGTTTTAGATGCTTCCCTCTTCCAACACACCTGATTCAAATGATCAGAATTGTTATCAGGTTTCTGCAGAGCTTGATGATGAGCTGATCATTTGAATCAGGTGTGTTGGAAGAGGGAGACATCTGAAACATGCAGGATAGTGGCCCTCAAGGACCAGGACTGGCTACCTCTGCTCTAAGGATAGGCAGAGCTAGGTCTTGTGGGTCTTGTGTTCCAAACATTATGACATGTGCAAGAAACTGATTTTCCAGTTGAAGCAGGCTTGAAGCTCTCTGAACAAGAATGTTAATGATTTATCATTATTTGATTAAATGTTAATAATTTAACCAATAAAGAATAGATTAACCCATAGTGCAGAAGACAAAGGACATGCATGTCAGAAAATCCATTTCAGATTAGCTGTAGAACCAGTTGTTTCACCAGGTGGAGCCTCTTCCTGTTTAGTACTGTAGTAGGTTACTGAGACTACCAGCTCTTCTGTGTTGGCAATCAGAATATTGTGGGGGGTTTGTTAATAAAGTGCCACCATAAGAAAGTTCCCTACACTTAATGCATACCAGCCAGCACTCTTAATGAGTAGGCAAGCTGAAGCACACTGTGACAGCATCACTATGGGCTGAAAGCTGACTGTCAACACCAGTAGAGCGTTCCTTATCATGTGGCACTGCCTGTTGATTTGGCTTGAGTCATGTGACCAAATGGAATGATGCCCACAGTGTTAATTTTGTATTAATTATTAAGCAACTATTGGCAGAGAGAATTGTTCAAAATTTGCATCTGCAGTCTGAATGATCATCAGAGCACTCTCAGCTCACATGGAACTCTGTGAATGCATGTATTAATATACAGCATTTAGCAACAAAAATGCTAATACTTAGCTTAATGCCTTTAGCAAAATCAAATCAAGCAGTGGTGTTTTTTCCCCACACACTAAGTGGCACATCATTCCAACATGAGTCATGTCAGTAACACTCACGAACACACACACGTTCACTTACCCTGTCTACCATGAAGTCAATTGCATCTGCCATTTTAGGGTCAACAGGTCCTTTAGCAAAGTTCCCCAGGACAATCTTCTTCAGCAAGAAAGCTGGCATCAACCAGAAACTGAGGAGGAACATAAACAACATATAAATAATGAATGTGAGCCTACAGAAGAGAATGTGTGAGGTGACCATTAAAAGAAACCTGTTTGCTGTCCACGTCTGGTTAAAGATGGAGGTGTCACTGAAGGAATTACATAGGATCAGAGAGTGCACTCGAGGAGACTTGTGTGTACACTCGGCAAACTTCTGAGCCAAGAATCCACCCAGAGACGCTCCGAACAGATGGACCTGAATGTCATGTGACACAGGATCATCATTACAAAAAGGCAGAGTGGCATTTCAATAATATTTAGAGAGAGCTGGCAGGCAGTGCTTTTACCACAAGGTGGCACCCTAGTCCTTGGAGCATTCTGGCTATTAGACATGCACAGCCTTAGGTTTACTTGATTTTAATGACCTGCTCATTTTCCGTCTTGTAAAAATCCTGTCTGTTTTGCTTGTGAAGTACTTTGTAATGTTAGTTTAGAAAAGTGCTCTATAAATCAGAAATGATTAGCATTATAATTACTTGCTAATGGGTTGTTCCTGTTTAGTAACCTCCAGTCAGATCAGAACGTCACTGCAGTCATGAATAATAGCCATTTCATGTTTTCTGCATTTGCATGTGTGGTCAACATGTTACTGCAGTTTTAACATGAAGCATTGTTTACCTTCTAATCTACAGCTTTACATGACCTTTACAAAGATCTAGACCACTCACGTAGTGGTGTATGCTATACTGTCCCTAAACCCACTGGATGGTACAGCTGTACTCGGTTCCTAAATAAAACCTGACTCTGGTTTCCTGACCTTCACCCACAGAGACAGTCACACCTTCCTCAGCAGGCACAACCTTATGGCTACCTTACTAAGAGACGGGCTGGTTTTAAAGCAACAAGAAACAACAATCTTACTTTATCCAGCTGCAGGTGATCCAGAAGCTTCCTAAAGCCGTCACAGAACTCCATGAGATCCCAGTACACCGGATACTGCAGCTAGAAACCACATTGAGAAAAGAATCATGTTGGAACCTAATGTACTGTATTAGAACTGAACACACGTATTTAAAACAAAGACTGAAATAGTTACCACAGATGTTCATTCAAAAGATGTCTTGCAAAGTAAGTTGATGTTATTTTTATATATACATGTGTATTTTTGTTGTCTTTCCACTGAACAAGTGTCTCAGTACCATGCCCCTTTCAATCAAACTGCTGCCACTGATGATTTTATCAACAATAGCAAACCAAAGACAACGAGGAAGTGTGAATAAACTCCCCATCCAGAATATGCATTTAAACTGTCATAACAAAAAAGACTTTTACTGTTTGAAGCAGCAGGACACAGGCTGATGAATGTGTAGAGCCTCCGACTGGAGAAGTGCTATGACAGCACAATGTGACACTGTGCACACCTGGCCAGTGTGGCCACTAAAGTTATCTGATCAAAAGAAACCTGAATCAATATGATACATTTGACAGTCTGTTGCATATCTATATTCTGTTCTTTATGTGGGAGATGTTAAATGACAGCTCTCATCAGTCCTGTGCCACTGCCTCCTTTCCAGTTAGAGGAGCATTTTTATATTTTATTTTCTTCTTTTTATTTTTTTGCAAGTATGACTGTGTGCAGGTCTGTTTGAAACGTTTCATCTGTGTGTCCCTCTCCTGTGACCCTGTCTAGTGAAATAGATGAGCACATGAGATGAGTGTTGTTATATCATTTATTTCTATTACCATTGTACAGGTTGACTAATGGATTGGTGAATGCACTCTTTACAAAGTCATTTTTTGTCACACACTTGTCTGAGCTGCTGTGCTGTGAGTGGATATTATAAACTTGTCTGTGCACAGCCACATTGGTAGGATGTACCTCAGCCTGCATGTAAGCTGATGTTCAGCAAGTGAGGAGTTCATCTCATGCCCAGTTCATAGGAGAAATACCAGACAACATCAGTGAACAGACTGATACATTTTCAGATTTAAAAATATTTTGTAAATACCAAATCTTAAGTCACTGTCAATCTTTATGTTAGTGCAAAACTAAGTTGATTAATACCATGATAATGATAATTCATGCAAAATGGAGAATGGACCATGAACAGAGATCATAGATCGCTTGTAGAGTATTTTTAGGATACACTCCATCCATCCACCTCCTATACACCGCTTTATTCTGCAGAGGGTCATAGGGGAGCTAAATCCTACCCCTGGCTGATTTAGAGGGAAGGCAGGGTACAGCCTGGACAGGTCACCAGTCTATCAGAGGGCCAACAACAGACAGACACTCTCACTTACACAGCCAATAACCTGGTAACATGGAAGGAAGAAAGCAGAGCACACGGTCCAATGAACCTGCAAACCCAGTAGAGATTCCAACCCAGAACCTTGTAGCTATGAGGCAGCAGTGCTAGTCACTGCACCACGGTGGCAGCCTTGTCATAATTCAAACTATTGGAGACTGTGTCCAAACTGATATCTGTGTCTGGTTACATTTGAATAAATCAGTTTGGTCCTGTAACTTCTTGTTTGAAAGCTGCTGAAAACTGTCCGTCTTGACTGCTGAATATGGACATTGGCCCCTGTGGCTGCTGCCTGCTCTGGTCAGATTTCCAGGTGAGGTGAAGTTCATCTTGAACAAGCCTGTTACCTTTGTGTCTTGTTCATTTTCTGTAAACTAGAGCTCTCCATCAGTGGTTTTATGTTACCTGGTTTGTAGCAGTTAATAATGACCTCCATAAAACCTGAATCCTATTTATGTGACACTTAAAGGGAATAAAATGTTTCTACATGGCTAAAGTACTGGCTCAACGCAGTTCATATTATTTTAATAGCATGGAATTTACAAACACAGATACCAAATGCAATGCAACACAACTAGCGTAACTCATAGATCTACATTTTATAGAAGAAACTGAACTGAACTTTTGGGTCTAACTGTGGTGAAATCATCCAGTATGACGTATTGATTGTCTTGATCTGCAGCACAGTGTTCAATCTCATCAAATAATAAGAGGCTCCACCTGGTTCACCTGGCGCAACCAGGTACTGCAGATAATGTACAATAAATCTTCGGACATGCTTGTCCTTCATCTTCTGCCTTATACATCCTTAACAACACAAAGACCACACACAATAATAATAACAACAACACACCAAAGTTGCTCTGTAGGAGCTGCCTTCCCTTCATATCCAGTAGAAAAGTATCAGTTCTTAACTGTACGCACAGGCACCTTTGCATTCTCTGTCAGTTTAAATCTGTACATGTTTCTACAGAGTAATTATTAATGATTCAGTGATTATTGTTTGACTTATTGTTTGTTATATTACAGTGCATTTTTTTCCTATTCAGGAAATTCAAATCTGAAATGGAAACTATTGCAGCAAACTGTCTTGACTGAGGATGCTTGTGTGTACAGTCCCAGTTCAAGATCCTTTTGGTCAGCCATGCCTCTGGGAACTGAACAAGGTGGTCCTCAATCTCACCAACTCACCCCTCTGCTTCTCCCATCCCATGTCCCCTTTAACAACAACACAGTACTTCATGGCTTGGTTGTGGACAGCAGCGTTCTCAGGGAATCCTTATAATCCCACACTCCTGCCTCATACAATGAAAATGATTGTTTACCATTTAATAATAAACATTTTTAAGTCCTGGAAACATAATAATCATCTCAGATCCTAGTACTCTTCCAGCTGCTTTGGCCAATACTTCGGCTCCCTCTGTAAAGATCAAGTGTTCACTGAAGACCAAACCAAGATGGAAATATAACGACTAGTGTACTTTAGAGGCGTTTAGCCACAGTTACAAATATAGACATACTTGCTCTGCTGTTCACATTGCGTTCTAAAATATATCATCTGCATCTTATTAATAGTCAATCTCCATGTCTTACTCCAAAATATTAAACACTTTTTTTAAATTCATCTCCATCTTTGGAACCAATGCAATGTCATCCACATACAACAACATTCAGTTCATATTATGTATCCAGGCTGGCCTGTTTCATTTCTCCATCCCACTCCTGAGCTTTCAGTTTCACTGTTTAGGAAATCAAAAATAAACTGGGCTGTTAGTTTTTTGGGCACTTTCATAAGCTGTAGATTTCATCTGCTGTATGCATTACACATCACTTTGTGTGTTGTCTAGTCTCAAGTGAAACCTCAGCTTTCTCTTTCACTGTTGTGGGTATTTCTGAATGCAATGTTCCATGTCAGAAAGGCGCTTAAGTTTACAGTTTAGATATCCATTTGGTAACATTTCCACAGAGAATCTTGTATGTATTTCAACCAGTGTAATGAAACTGTAAGTAGTGGTGGAGCATCGTTCGGATGCGCTCTGGTAGCACTACACCTACGATAGGTTCCATGATGTGTTCATCATCATCACATCAAGAAAGGAGGCCGCCGGGGATTGAATCTGCATAGAGCTGAAGTCCTCTGGTGTTTCCAGAAGATGAACATTGCGATTGAGATTCTTCGTGACACTGATATGAGCAACTTACATGTGATATGTGCAGGCCTTCTGCTTTACACTACAGATACATTTGTCCTTTCCACTAGCTGCTATACGCTGCTGACATTATCCTCACATGGAATCCTCAACTTTAAGTCTTCACATTGCACTACACTTAACAATCCAAGTGTTGCCCGTGTTTTAGTGAAATACGTCAATGTCTCCTGTGCCGAGTCAGCACACATACTTTACATAAAAAAGGGTTTCACTGCTCTCTTTAAATCAGTTTTACACAGGACTGAAATAAGCCGACATCAGACCTCAGTTATTTGTTATGACCTGCAGCTGCAGCAATGTGATTTCAGTGGTGAGCTCACCGAGATGACTCTGTAGCCCCAGCCTGTCAGGGCAAGCACCTGTTGGAAGAACACCTCAGCTGTCCCGCTGACCGGAGGAAGAAAGATGATGGGACACCTGATGCTCTTTGGACCAGCATCATATAAAGACCACACCTTACTGTCATCATCATCAACAATAATCTGGGGGAGACACAAACACAGCAACATGAGGAACATTGATCCTGTGACCTGATTATGATACTAATGTCTCTTCAACTATTGGTTTTAAAACATGGAAATATTTGAATGGAAGACAAACAGATGGAGACCAGGGGCAAGATTTAAGTAACTTCTTATTGTTAAAGACTTTGATGGAGACCAAACATACTAAAGTTGCTACTAGCTAAACTTTCCAGGAGAGGTGTTCTGAGACATGCAATGACTCATTTATTTTAGAGATCAAACTATTTGTCTACATAAACGTATATGTAAAATGTATCATTAGTTATCAGTGCCTTGTTTAAGTCATTTTTATATATATTTACTGCATTTTACATCACACTTACTATACACATGCAACTATACACACCTTACATGCTGATGAATAGTTGTCTTTGCATAACAAAGTTCTGTATCAATGAGGAGCTAATTAAGGCGTTCTAATGCCACACTTACCTACGTTTAAACCAAGTCATTTTATCTACATGGTCTGCATTCTAAAAGAAGAGTATTGTGCGAGCGCTTTCAACATCAAAATCACAATTGATCATGTTCATTTAATTGTGGAAAGCCATAATCTTGATCGTGTCTAAAAGTTGTTTAAGTCTGCCAACCACGTCAGCCATTGTAGTTGAATGCAGTACTTTGTTTTCTTCACTGGCTCAGTCGGAATCCCCTACACTCTCATCATCAAGTTGCCAGGACCTCTACCTCTCCATAAGCCTCCTCCTCCTTATCCTCATTTAGATTTTTTTAAATAATCCGCCATAGGCTGCTTCATCTTGGGAAGATGAAAACAGCTAAATGGACTGCTTCATGCTACTTCCAACCTCAGTGTTTAGCCACTCGGAAGGGAATGCTTGAGTTTTGGATTGATGTTTCTAGAGACATTTAAATATTTCATCTGGTGTTTAGGGAAACTGTGATAGACCGTTAACACCATTTTTGAGGTCTACAGACTGAATACTTAATCTGAAGGAAAAGGGTGCTGAGGGGGTTGAAGCAAGAATTAAATATAATGGAAATATTTCATCTTCAATCGGTTAGTACATACACGATGCAGCAGTGTTCAGAACATGATCTAGTTGCTTTAATCACATGAAGGCCACAGCATTCATTACATTATGGTGTATTTTACTGAATAAATGCAGTAAGATGACGTGTTTACAGACTGGTAGAGACCTGGAACAGGCTGCAGGGTGATTGTTCTTTGTCTTACTGATAATATTGTGCAGTCACAATTTCAGAGGGACAAAATTTGCTTCAATTCTCCTGATTTGTCTCCAATAAAAATGAGGCCAGATAAAGAATGACAAATTCTGGCCAGCTTGTGACAAGTCATGTGACGGTAAGCAGCCTGTCTGAACCACTAGTCCAGTAAGTCTTGCACATACTGTATCAGTGTGGGTGTAAGCATGTGATGGATGGCCAACTGACCTAAATGTACTGCCTGATGAACATCAGTCTAGGACTAAATATGACACAGACTCTAACAACTGAGGACAGTCAGTGATTAAGGGAGTTAGTGGCTCTCCAAAGTCACTTGAGGACTTAAAAACATGAGAATTCCAGAGTAGCCGAGCTGCTGGGACTCAGTTTAGAGGATTTTCTTTTGACGTCCTCTTCAAGTAACTTAAGTGTACTTCTGCTGACAGAGAGCAGTGTGTCCATTTGTTAATGCCAATAAGTTCAATATTATATAGATGTATTATGCACACATTATGTCATGTTTCTAAACTAGTGGAATCTTTAAAGTGTCGTGACACTATAGCTAATTGACACAATTTATATTTCCTTTGTGGCACAACAGATAATAATAATCATAATAATAATAATAAAAGACAGCAAGTACACAATGTAATTAAAATGTCTTCAGATATACTATTACAGACACCCTCCAGTAAAAATCAAGTCTTTGACCTTGTTAACATGTCCATGAGGTATATTTTGCTACAAGACACATCATGAGCAAAAATAAGCATTAGTGGCAATAGCTGAGATTGAAACTGTAGTGTCCAATGATTGTTTCAAAATTCCTATTCAGATTTCTGGGGTTTCAAATGCAACAAATCCAAGGAACCAATCCTGTCAACTTGCAGGGCAGGGCTTTCTGTCTAAGTATTCTGCTTCAGCACTCGTTTCCACATCTAACATGTATGGATAAACACACTCCAATAGTACTTTTACAGTGTTGAAGCAGAGTCGTAGGTGAACTAGTGTGCTCGAGCTGCAGCGAGTGGGGAAGGGTTGGTGGAGAGAGAGGCAAGAACTTTTGAGATCTTCTAGCTCTTCTGTGTTTGGTTAATTACGACACTCATCATATTTCTTCATGTTGACAACACTGTTATGATCACATGTGTTCATTTGAACTTGTTGTTGTTCTCAACCCTGTCATGGACCTTTCTCACAGTATGGGCAGCTGGAATGAACAACATTAAAACTCAAGCATCCCATTCTGACTGGGGCCCTGGTGCTGTCATAGCTGGCTTCCATGGCCCTGTGGAGATACATCTAGCAATGTGAGACGAGAGCTTATGGGGACACTTGGCGAAACTGAGCAGTTATTATCTCAGTTTGCTGTTAAGTCATATTCTGTGCTGTGGAAAAGCTCTCTTAGTGTGTACATGATGAGATACTTACTCTCTTCAGGGGCACTGTGCTTCTGAACCAGTTATAATCAGGAGACACTTTAATCTCCTCCATCTGCAGATACAGTCAGAGACACACAGTCAGATACAGAAGTGTTCAGTAATCAGTAACGGTGACGGAGAGGGAAACGAACCGTGGCTCTGTGTTGCTAGCTCAACTGCTAACTGTTGGAAAGCATCTGGTACCGACAGCAAATGACCAGAGCGCGTGTCCGTCCGGTCAGAACTCACCACAGATGTCCACCGAGTCCCTGCACGGTTTCTGCTGCTGCTTGTAGATGATAGTCACCGTGTCCGGGGCCCTTCATCCATGCCGGGGGAGCATTTTCTCTGGCTGCTGCCTTGTCATATGACTTCTGTTTCATTCACTTCCGCAAAGCAAAGCTCGCGCCTACACACGCGCGCGCACATGTACACGCACACGCACGCACACACTGTTATGTATTGAATGAAGCCGTTCTTCTTCGTCATGTTTTGCTTTACTGACGGATGCATTAGCGTTTAAAGTGCATCACCGCCACCTACTGGCTGGAGAGGGCAGGTTAGAGCCCGATCTGTAACAATGACCCAAAATGTAACAGTGAC
>OMNN01046266.1:2349-19308 GCA_900302755.1 Chromis chromis
AAAATAGAAATAGAATAAAAATAATAATAATAATAACAATAGACTATGTACATAAGAACAGTAAAGTGCAAATGTAAATGTAAACAGTTGAAAGTGACATTCAGTGACTGTGCAAAAAGGATGGTAACTGCAACGTATGGGTTTGTAAAGTGTCCTTAGTGTAGTCCGGTCAGTTATTGAGCATTCTGATGGCAGTGGGGTAAAAAGAGTGATGAAAATGAGTTGAAGGCCCTGCTAAATTTTCGACTAGTGTCATGTGCAGGTTGAAGTTTATGATACTGATTCACGTTCTATACAGTATCAACTATTTTTCTTCTCAAAGTCATGGTAAAATTGTAACATACCCATCAGCTCTAGCCTTAATTCATATTTAGTGCTAATAAGCTGATGTTAGCATGTATACAACACTCTAATTTTTTTTAAACATGTTAACTTGCTGTGTTAGAATTTAGCTCCAAGCAGCACAATAAATCCACAAATCTCGTTGACATGAAAGACTGTGGTCAGTCTACTACTGGACTACCAATGCAGTGTTCTGCTGGGAAACCTTGGGTCCTGACATTCATGGATATTACTTTGCCTACAGTCCATCTAAACACTGTTGCAGACCAACGACAGCCTCCCATGTGCCAATGTCCTTACCTAGCATTTCAGTGCACCTCACCACACCACCAAAAGCTGCTCAGGAACAGCTTGAGGAATGTAAGCTATTTTATAATGCTATTGGAGTAAACATGAGTTGGAGTTACCTGGTGAAGCAGTGTATAGCCTATATCGGCAACTCTTATTTTGAAAAGTCAGAAACGGAAGCGTGTGGTTCGGTATATGTGTTGTCTCAACGAAGCCTCCGTATTCCTTTGTTTTGTAGCTTCATAAGTATAGGCGTAACAAACACCCTCGGTTACAGGAACATGACCAAGAGCTCAAGGTGTTGACCAGCCTCCCAACTCCCTAGATCCAAATCTGATCAAGTATCCATGCGATGCACCAGAACAACCCTGATCCACAGAGACCCCAACTCACATGACCCAAAAGACCTTTAGCCAGTGTCCCCGTGCCAGACACCCTCAGATGTCCTGTGTTGATGGCCCCACAGGTCAAAACTGTTTTGGTGGCATGAAGGGAACCTGAAATGTATTCTGTTTCGGCCTTGTTTTTAAGTATACACACTAGTAGAGGTACCAGGGTTCAAATCCTTCCAATAAGAAGCACTTTTGACACATAGGCCTAGAGGATAGTGAGACATAGAACTTTTTCTTTTCTTTTGTGTGCTTTTCTTTCACTTTGCTGCTCTGAAACTAAAAAAACATACCTTTAAAATGACTAGAAAGTGAGTGAAGGAGAGAGGGGAGGGGGGAGGCTCTATGCCCTTGTGGCTCACCCTGTTAAAGTGTCTTTATTAGGAGTCAGGGACTGATCACACTGCTAAGTGACCTGCTAAGGTCACAGAGAAGGGCAGCCATGGTAATTAGTATGCTCTTTGGTGAGGCAGGGCTGCATTCGGCTTCAGCGACATTAGTATGCTTCAGTGTGGGACTAAGGGGTTACGCTAAGCTACACTAGCCATTAGTATGCTCACTTCTCAGGAGAAGATGCTGTCCGAGGCTGTGTTCATGATTAGTCTGCTCCAGTGAGGGATGTAGTGGAAAAGACACAGCTGAGCACTATTTCTACCCATATTTGCTGGGTTTGCAGTGTAACTATATAACGTACTGTCATTTATTTACATTAAAGACTTGTACATATTTTCTGAGACTTAGACTTATATTTGACACTTCGTAGCTAAACAGTGTGTAGGGAGAAGTTACCTGGTAAGATGAAAAGTTATATTACTTACATGTTTGTTCGTTTTAGCTTAACTTGCCAACACTGGCCACTGCAAGTTTGAATTTAAGATTTACCTGGGTTTCACCTTCCTTGAAAGATGTGTGAATTCTGTAGTCTCTGTAGAGCACAGTCACTCAGTTAAGGTAGCTGTTGGCAGTCAAAATTGCTGCCAAACTGGCAACTTTTAAAGCTACAGTAATGAACATTTTCACACAAAAATGGATGAAAAACATATTTGTAACATGAAAGAGATGAAATATATTACTAGAGTCTAAACTACTCCATTATTGGCCAATGTCAAAGTGAACTTGGTGAATCAGCTGGAACATTTGAGAGCTAAAGAGCTGGGTATTTTTTCTCCAGAGTTGGTGGAGCCCACATTAGAGCTAAATGGAGAGTGACTTAGATTTGCCAGGGGGCGACAAACAAAACTACACAAAATAATGCCAACAACATGAAAGGCCATGATGTGAAAAACAAGTGTGATTTTAGCTGGTTGTGGGGAAAAGAGTACATTTTATTCAGATCAAGCGCTGAATAATTCACCTGTTGGTGTGGGGACTTTGGAACTGTTGGAGCTATCCATTCTCTCAAAAATGTCATTACAGATGGATGGATTACTGCCACAAAAACAGGATCATTGATGCATGGCGACAATTAAAGGAGGAGGAGGTTGTTCCGCCAGGTGTGGAGTCAGTTATGTGAAATATTTCATTCCAGCACTTATGAACCACTACACTATATGTGCATTCCGTATGTTAAACTGCTAGCATGTGTTAAACTTGCAAACAAGTTTCTTTGTAACTGTACATTTACACAATTTAACCAACATAGCCAAGCAGCTTAATATTCTGTTGGCTAATTCATTTTATTCAAACTTCTGTCTGGTCTCTCCTTAATCGACCACAAAAATGAAAAACGTTCAATGTACTGGATGCAAATTCTGAACCGGAAAGAATGGAAGGAGGAGTTTCGCAAACACACTGGCGATCACGGAGGCTCTAACAGGAATGAATGGAGTCCCAGCTGATTGGTATGGGTACACAACTATTTGGGCACAAGGCCTTAGACTTAATGTGTGATTGATGGGTTGAAAAGGAGCAACAGTAAAGTAATAAAATAAATGGCAAAGATATGATGATTCGAAAGGTATTTGTGATACGTCACAAACAAATGCAGCAGAAAACATAAAAACAAAACATAAGATGATGAATGAGAATACAGTTTAATTTCATAGGAACAGAACTGTTGTCAGACGGAGCTGTCTGGAATCACCTAGCACACATCTAGAGTAAGTGATGGAAGGAAAAAATAGTACCATAAAGTAATCAGCAGTATCAAAATCTTTTAAGTCACTGATTGCAACACAGATAAAATGATGCTGTGACAAGTAAACAAAACAGAAATTCTTTGTTTTTCTGTAAGGAAACAGTGCATTTATATGTATGACCACTGCAGCAGTGTTGGCTGGAGTATGTAAGGTGCAGAGCCCTCTCTACCCTCAGTATGCCCTTTCTGTGCAGGGCAAAGCTGGCCCTGCCTCCACCACACATTAATATGCACCTCGTCAGCAGGCCAGCGCCAGGCTCGGCTACGCCAACCATTGTTCCGCCACAATCAAATTAGCCCTGCTGATGAGGCCTGAGCTCTGTGACCTCCACGGGCCCAGTGGTTTCCCAGCCCCAGAAATGACAAAGAAGATCTGAGAGCTCGGGTCTTCGGGGACAGTGGGGGGCTCACATACTGATTTCTGATTATGTCGGCTCTCCCTTTATTTATATATTTATCCGCTGGAAGTAATTGAGATGAGGTGTTGACTGCAATATGCGAAACAGATGCCCCCGGCAAGTGACATGTGAACTTGGCGTTGATGTCTGGCAAAGACAAAGGATTCGTATGATGTGTGTGTGTATATTTCTCGCGAGTGTGTTACTTTTGTTTAGTCCCTGCAACTCGCGGACGTGTCACGCTCAGACATTGACAGTCAGCTCCATCGCTCCCCCAGATCCCTCCAGACCATTCCTCTCCTCCTCCTCCTCCTCCCTCCTCTCTCTCCCTTCACCTCTCGTCCACATTTGTCTGATTTAGTGTGATCAGATGTGAGAGCCGACGCCTGCTGCTGCTGTTAATGCACCGTGGGCTCCACATAATAGAAGCTCACACTGCCTGCACTCCTGCGAGGGGGGGGGGGGGCATGAATCAGGTAGCAACTGGAGACAAAAGAGGTGGAAAATTAGATACACAGCATACCAATATTTACAATCCCAATATACACTGATGGAAGTAGCCCCTCGATTAATGTTTTGTATGCAAACTCCTCTACCCAGACTCGTCTTGCGTGCACCAAATCACCTGAAATATATATCTAGCAGATTTTCTGAAGCAAGACTTTATCGCAGGGGAGTTCTTCAAAAACGCCCGGTTGACCTGCAGATTTGATATGGATCAGTGAGGGTTCACTGGGAGAGTGGTGCGCAGAGGAACATGGTAAAGAAATCACAATCAGATCGCACAATTACAGTCCGGATGACTGCAGATCGGGTGGCAGCTGAATGGTCTCGGTTGAAGGGGGGAAATGAGAGAAAGGGCTGAAGCAGGAAGTTCATGTCCTGTAATTTTCAAACATGTTAAAAGCGATACCTTGACAGTTTGAATGTGTTTTTTCTTCCCTTCAGCAGGCAGATATCACATTGTGGAGGAAAAATTGTCGGCACTCATTCTTATTGGTACTTAAGTGAAAATCAGCTTGTTAGAGTTGTTAGGATTCTGACCTTTGTCTCCGTAATTTGACAAGTGCCAAATGTAGATGGGGGAAAAAACAGCAGGAATTTCATTGTGTCAAGGTGTCACTTGAAGACACTTTGCAGAGCAAACAAAGGAGTTTGGATTACCACCGAAGTTCTGGATAATGCATTTTATTATTTATTTTTGAGCCATTGAAAAACTTTCTTAAGTATCTAATTTTAAAAATAGTATCAGACCACAAGTAAAGCTACTTCTTCATGCATTCACTTTGAATTTAATACAGAATATTTCATCACAAATGATAATATCAGCTTAACAATTTGAGTGAAAAGCTGATCCTCTTAAAAGTTACAATTATCTGTTTGCCTCTTTTTACTTGAATGACAGCAGCACTTGAGCTGCATAGACTCCTCCAGTTTGGTGAAACCAGATGATCCATGTTCTCACATGCAGGACAAAAGAATGCAGTTCCAAAGAGCTTCTTGTCATGCCAGGAAGGTTTGTTATTCTCAGTTCTCCATAAATGTTCAGTGATGTTGAGATCAGGTGTCTGTGAAGGAAAGTCCATGACAGTCAACACCCCTTGGTCTTCTTTGGTCTTCAAGTCAAAGCTTTGAGGTGTGTTTAGGTGCATTATCACACATTACACATGATCATTCTTTTAAAGTCAATAATTAAGATTGAGATAATACAGTTAACATACATTCCACACTGGTCTGGACTGGTGAGCTTAATAAACACATTCCACATTTTCTCGCCACTATAAATTTAAGAGGCTGTGGTGAAAATACAGTTCACATGACAAGGATTTTGGATAAGGGGGAATTTGCTGTTTGCCATTTCAATTTGCGAGGAAAGTAACACATATGTGGCTGAAAGTAATTAAATGACATGAAAATAATCCACGCTAATCCACACGCACTTTGGAGAATAATTCTTTGTCCTTCCTGCATGAAACAATGTCAGCAATTAGAGGAAACTTCTTAAACACCCTGTGGGCCGCCGGATTGGTGAGTGACTTTCTGTCGGACTTTTTAAGAGACCTCGGTTAGAATGTTGGTGCTTTTGTGACACTAAAGACTTAAGAAAACCCTACGCTGCTTATGACAACGTAGAAGGAGATATCTGTGGATGAAAAGCCTCTGTAGGTGTTGAAGTTAAATTTAAACTGATGTCTGAAAAGGCATACGTTGTACAAAATGTGTGGCTATGTTCATTTACAGTGGTGTAAGTCGGATGAATAAAGTGTTATATTAAGCTTGGACATCTAAAAAAAACATTGACTTTTAGACCAAAGTTAAGCCATTTTGAACCTAGATGCTTGCGCTGGTTTTTAGAACTACAAATTGCAAAGTCTGTGTTTATTCATGGTTTGATGATAATCCAACCGGTCAATTATACCTCCATCGATGTAAGCCCATGCAAACCTTTTGCACAGAGTCAAACTTTGACTCAAAAATCTGCACTACAGATCATTAGCAAACCATTAGTTAGTGGTAAACTGTCCAGCAACAGTAGCTAATCAGGCAGTGGACAGTAAGAGTCCTTTAAAGGCAATAGTGGCATTATCATCCATTCTGATCACTGATAAACAGAAAGTAACCTTGATAATGGATAATGGAGCTTTGTTATATGGTTAGGTGTAAATATGTATCATGGTTGGGATTAAAATTCAACCTGTTACCACATTTATTAAGTAGTTTTGGTGCCTAAACATAACCAAACATGGACTGAACGCAGAAGTAAACACTGAGTGAAAGACAGCAAAGGAAAGCTGTTGTGTAGTGAAAGCTTCTTCTCAATGAACGGGTGTCATTTAAGCTGAACATTTATTTCTCTAACGTGCTGCAGCCCAACGGAACATTACAGCGAATCATCTTATCGTGCATCCAAAGGCAAAGAAACACTAGCAACATCACTTCCTGTTGACATTTCACAATAAAGGCATTTCATGTTTTAGCTCAACAAGCCCTTCATAATAAAATATGATCTCATTACTATCAACAGATTTGTGTCACTTATTGTAAATACATGTCTGTTAATGTCACTGTAAATACTTTAAATATCACATATTTTAACTCTTCGGTTTTTAACATTTAACTTAACATTAATTGTCACCTTTTAATAAATCAGATGAAACAATTCACAACAAAAGCTGAGGCATAAGCATAAGTCAACAAAATAATATTATAGCCCCTTTTCGACCGGAGGAACTATCCCCCGGAACTATGGTCTTTTTGAGGAACTACGTGCGTTTCGACCAGATTTACCAGGGTAAATTCGTAGTTCCGGGTAAATAATCTACCCCGAAAAAAGTACCTACGAGCAGTTGTGTGCTTTCTGAAGGTCCAGGGACTTTTGAGGCGGGGCCAGCAGATAAGATTAGATAAGATTTACGGGAAAATGTCTCTGCGGTTCGACATGGGCATCTTCCACAGCGGCAAACAGGTCCGGGAGGAAATTAAAAAGTTAAAGCAGGAATATAAAAAAATGAAGGACCACAACAACAAGAGTGGCTCCGACCGCAGAACCAGCAAGTGGTTCGACCGGCTGGACGCACTCCTGGGTCACCGGCCGGCGTCTTCCTCATACGTCATTGGCTTAATTTGCATGATCTCCCCGGGACTTCAGACCGCGGTTGAAACGCGGACGACATGGGCAACAGGAACTTTTTAGTTCCTTAAAAAAAGCCCCGGAACTATTTTGTTGGTCGGTCGAAAAGGGGCTTTATTCATGACAGGTTGGCTAGGATCATTGTTTGTCACATTTTCCACATCTTACAAAGCTCCATGTTGGATGTTTCCAGAGGGACAACTCCACACAAGAGTTTATATGCACTTAATCAAGTTATCAGAGGTACTTTCTGTCAGGATGGATTGTAATGCACCTACATTAATGAGCCTAGTAGAAGGTAGAGAAGGTCCCTACTGGCCCATATGTATGGGAATGATCTGTGGTGATAATGGCCTTTTAATGGGCTGATAATGTCTGAATGAGGTCATGAGACGATGCACAGTCTGAGCTCTAGTGGGTCAGTAACAAGAAAGGTCAGCCACAACCAGTCACTCATGTGCACTTAATTATAACTGAAGTCGCAACCTCTTACCTGTTAGCGTGGGATGAGGTTACTTTGTGCTTCTTCAGGTGCTCCAACCACAGGAAAGAGAAATAAACGATATGTGTCCTAAAATATTGCACACTTTCATACATGTTACTGTGCACCACATGAGTAGTCAGATATATTCCATTAAAAAAATGATGAATACTGCAACAGTTGCTGATGATACAGTAAACAATTCTGTTGGATAGGGATGAAACTAATTATGATTTTCATTATGTATTAATCTTACCAGACTTGCATGGTTTATAGATACTGAGTGTTCACATAACACAAAGAAGAACAGATAATCCTCACATTTTAATTGTTTGAACCAGCAAATGTTTGGCATTTTTGCCCGACAAAAGGATCAAACCGTTAGTTGGATTGTAATAATACGGTTTCAATTATAACTGTTGACATTTCTACATAACCATCAGTTTGCATCAGATTATTTCAGCTTTTCTTTACAGCGCTACACCTCCTTGTTTGACAACATGCGTTTAATGCAAACTGATGGTAACAAATTGTGTCATTGGTAAACCAAGTGATAACAACAACAGCATGTATTGCATACACAAGAGGATTTTGCCTTCTTTCATGAACATAAACATGCATCATATTGCTCATTAATATTGTTTTTATAAGGTCAGTATCAAAGAACTCATTAGCAAGTGTGCAGCCTTGAAGACTTCTAATCAAAGTGCAACTATACTGTGAGTAAAATAGGCAGCAGTGATAAAGTGGCAGAGTGATGCAAAAACACACAAATGGCAAACATACAAATAATTAAAAAGAATCTTCTATCAAGGTCTTACAAAGTCAAGTGACTCTATTTGATTATTTAAGTCAGGAAAATAACATTACATTGTGTACAGTAGAAGTCATTCAACAGCGTGTGATGGGCTTCGCTCGAACACACATTAGATTCACGGCAGTGAATAAAAAAATTGAAATGCTGCTTTTGTAGCCGTGGTGGTGTTGAAGCTTCACACACAAAGCAACTTCAAATCAGACGTGGATTTAAGATGAGTGAGTCATGAGCAGTGCTGAGTGTCTTCAAATAAACGGATTCAGTGCACTGTACCAAAGGACAAAAGTGTTTATTTTTAGCAAGTACATGACCGACATATCTAAACACCATTCTGATGAGTAGAGGAGAGCAGCGTAGGCTTTTAGAGACATTTAGTGAAGTCTGATGGACAGTAAAAGGGACTACACTTTACAAAGGCTGCAGCATGAAAATAAACTGGGAACGGACAGGCCAGTATATTGTTGGATGCATTTACAAGACTAAGTGCTTGCTGAGTGAAGCTGAGGGTTACAGGGTGGACTGAAAAAATGATATGTTCATGTTGTGAAAATGAAGTGAAATGATAGCTGTTTCAAATAGCTTTGCTCAGATTACAATACATTCGACTTATCAAATGGCTGAGACTTGAACAAAAAAAAACGTATGTACTATAATAAGCTGACAATCTACACTTTAAAACCGCAGACTTGACTCACAGTTGGTTATGTTTCATATCTGTTTATGACTAGTGTAGTCACACCTCTATATGATACCTGCTTAAATATGTCGATACTGGAATGACACCACAGCATAAACCTAAAACATCAGGAAAAGTAATGGAATAGATTACAGAGTGGAACTTCAAATTACTTGTGTTTTTACTAATTAAAAAGAAACAAAGAAAATATTTTGAAGGTATCAATGATAAAAAGCATTTTTATCATTGATACCTCTCAATAGTCACATGAAAATGCAGATTAAGTGCATAAAATGCAGTGAAAAATATGAAAGGAAGTCATAAAACAATTAATTAATTACACAATTAATTATTGTGTTAGGGCTGCACGGTGGCTCGGTTGTTAGCACCGTCGCCTCACAGTTAGAAGATCCCCGGTTCATGTCCCGGTTAGGACGCCTGGGATCTTCCTGTGTGGAGTTTGCATGTTCTCCCTGTGCAGCGTGGGTTTTCAGCGGGTTGTCCAGCTTCCTCCCACAGTCCAAAAACATGCTGAGGGTAACTGATGGTTCTAAACTGTCAGTAGGTATGAATGAGAGTGTGCTTGGTTGTCTGTCTCTATGTGTAGCTCTGTGATAGCCTGGCAACCTGTCCAGGGTGTCCCTTGCCTTTGCCCAAGTTGGCTGGGATAGGCTCCAGCCCCCCCAGTGACCCTACAGAGGATTAAGCGGTGTATAGATAACGGATGGATGGATTATTGTGTTCATACATCCGACTGGAACTCTTCAGTAATATCAACTCGTTACATGTTCATGTCTTTCTACCTTTACATGTCACACTGCTGCTTATAAAATGTTCAATCCCTGTAGGGATCAGCGCTGCAGTACTTCAGTGCACATTTTAATCTCCCACTTTCACTCTTTCTGCAGGAATTCAGGTGATCATTTATACCTGGTGTTGTTGATCTATATACTCGTGAACACTGTGTTAAGGTTGGCGAAAAAGATGAAGCCACATTAAATGGTTATCATTGCCCATAACTGCCTTGTCAAAAGTCTGATGGTGAAAATAGATGTCTTGTCAAAAAATCAAAAATCAAAATCAATGACTTGTTTGAAGCCATCATGTACAGTATGCAATCGATCACATTCGCTGTCACTCTTTGAATCCTTTGAACCAGTCAGCATGTCTGTTAGTAAAATGCTGTGCCAGGTTGGTCAAGTTGGCTCCCTCGGTTTTAAAACAGTTTTACAGACTTTGTAGTGTCCATCGGTTCGCCCTGACAGCAAAATATTGTCACATTTTTCTTGGTGCATCTACTTCATGGACAATCCATGGATGGTTGGCAACCCGTCGACCGTGCCTCTCAATTTGTCAGCATAAAACTGTTTATAAGAGAAGAAAAAAGTGGTTGGCACATCCACCATGCCTGCAGAAAGTGGGTGCAGAGCTCAGCACACACTAACCCACTCTCACAGTTTGAGGAAACTCACTGGAAATACGGCTTCTATTTTTACGTACCGATCCTAATAAAATGGGGAATGCTATTGTTTTTATCTTTAAGGTTTTACAATACTTTCTTACTTTTTTAAATCTCAGTTTACTGTGCAACACTATTTCTGACTGTTAGTGACTGAACAACTTGACAATAATACATTACAGCCACACTGAGCCTTTAAGAACCAGCTTTACTCGCCTCATTGAAGTAGAACGTGCCGTGCATGACAGCGGCTGTGGTTAAGAAAAGGTTAACTTCTAGATGATTGCAACTAGGTCAGTGTGTAGCCTCAATGTTTTCTCTTTCAAAGCAGTTTTTTTAAGTGCTAACCTGCTACATTAAGCCATTGTCAAACACGGTTAACATGCAAACAGACGTGGATGCACAACAACGCAGATATGACTCATTAACTAACAATAACCCTGTTTCATGAGAAGATGGACCTTTTATAAACCAGGGTTTTATACTTACTACAACACTTTGTACCCTTGGACCCTTAGATGAGTCATCAGTGCCACTGAAGAGAGTCGGAGTAAAAAGGTGTCTTTCACCATGAGTCATTGTGATAGAGGATGTCTATCTGCAAGGACAAAATGATTCCCCATTCTTTTGTTTGGATAGCCAAGGAGAAAACCGGTTTTTGAATGTAATACACACAATGGAGTCTATTTAATCCGAGTCAGTACAATGGGACAGTGAGTAGGATCAGAGTTGATGGGCGGCATCATATTCAGACAGATTTATATGAACTTGGTTACAGCTGCAAACAAAAATAATGCAATGCAAGCAGATACATTATATTACTCACAAGGGAAACATCTGAGGATCATTAGCGTCAACACAATAACCCTGATTTCCACAGCTCTTCTATGCTAAATAGATAAACAAAAGGAAAGACGTGCGCGAAAGAGAGAAAAAGACGAGCAAAACGGCAATACAACTGAGACTGACAAGTACAACAAGACCAGCAGAAAAGGAAACCAACAAAGAGACAATGCAAGATAGAAAAATAAAAGGCATACAAGGCCGAAGAAAAGAAAGCGGCAGCGAGCCAGAGGAGATAGGACGAAGCGTACGAGCATTCATCCTGTGGAATAGTTGCTGTGCTAGCGGTGATTGTGCTGAAGGCTAAGCCAACATGCCCAGCAGTGATGAATTGGTCCTGTCAGGATAAGCCAAACAAACAGAGATCTGTATAGTGTATGACAACCCTCCTCTAGGCGCCGCAATGAACAATGACATTTCCCTACGAGCTGCGTAACGATGGCTCCAGAGATCTGGCAGGACACATATGCTGGAGGTATACAGCTGTTTATGCTTTTCTGTGGATATGCATTAAGTAGATACATATCTCAGTGATTTAGTAGAGGCTTTGGAAAAAAATGCTGCTTTTGGAGAATTACTGTGATTATTAAAACTGAAACATACAAGTGACTGTGTCCAGTAGAGGGCAGGCAGTTGACAAAATAAAACCACCACACTGGCCAGCTTATGTGTTAACTAAAACACAGTTTTTAATGTTAGAAACGCATCAAGCAGAAACCAGTTTGACACTACATTCAAGTCTGACAGTTTTTAGAAAAATGTCTTGATGGGAATGTATTAAAAACCTGACAAATCAAGGCACCTCATCACTTTAAATAAAACACTCTGAGTTCATGTAACACTGCCAAACTTGACATGCCCCTGTACACAGTGAATAAAAGGGTAGATGCCTCATTAGGTGACCTTGTTAGACTATTTCTGATAACCCTAAACTTAGTTGCTTTACTTTTCAATGCTCTGTGGTGGATAAATGCTTTACTGATTTATTGGATGATGTATATAAAACAACATGATATATCAGTGATAGCTAATGCTGAGTTGGTTTGTCATATTGCTCCACCCTACAGGTGCAACTTTGCCCTGCAGCAGTCATTTTCTCTCAACCCAACACAGTCACACACAAAAAAAGCACTCAAAATGTTTCACAATAAAAGCTGCAAAATTGTGAAATGCCTTTGGTTTTTCGGCCTACACTTTTCCTGTTGTTCTGTGTCCAAGTCATGAGGCTCATGAGTTTCAAGTCATGTGGCTTGCCAGTTTCTTTCAGCTTACATATAAAAAGAGGAACAAAGTCCACATAATGACGATGGGTGGAGTGGAAGAGGCGTAATACAGGACATCTATCCAGAACACTGAGGTTTCACTTGCAACGTTTTCACGGGAGCGTGCCTATGTTCCCACAACCCTATGTTCCCACATTTCTCAGATTTTTTTTTAGAAATAATTGTTTTCTTAAGATCAATACAGGGTTTTCGTGTAACTGAGAGGCCAAACCGTGTGGAAATATCTGCATTTTCCCTTCGTGTAAACGGGGTCTTAGAAATGTGAGACATGTGGGAACATAGCTTGCTGTTGACTTTCCTTTTTAGTCACTATCAGTTGCTTTTTGCTTTTATTTACGTTAAAAAAAACTACCTCATTTGGTTTAGGCAACAAAACTACTTGTTACGTTTAGGAAAACATCATGGTTTTGGTTCAAATTCACCTGTGCAAACATTTTTCAGTCGTTTTCAGTGACTGTTTTCAGCCATTTCGGCTTTCTTTTGTTGTCCGTCAGTTCCTTTTGTTTTATCTACAAAACTGCCTCAATGAGTTCAGGAAACAAAATTACTTGGTTACGTTTAGGAAAACATCATGGTTTGATTTAAAACACCTGTGCACATGCTTCTAAAACACTGTTTACTTTTGTTTTTATTCACTGTTTTCACTCATTTTCGGTCACTGTCGACTTTTGTTTTTAGTCACTGTTCTCGTTTGCTGTTTGTTTTTGTTTACACTACAAAAATTCTTTGTAGGCATCAAAACTACCTGGTTAGGCATAAGAAATTATCATGCTTTGGATTAAAACATCGTCATTCAAATGTTAAAGCTCTAGTTGTTTTTTTTATGTTGCTAAGAAGACTGGTTCCACCCCAAGAATCGCCCCTAGAAATGTAAACATCTCACAATTTTACAGCCTTTTTTGAGAAAATAATATGTTTTACTCTCTGGGCAAACATTGCTATTCTCATTTCTTTGTGAGACTGGCCTGCTCAGATAAATAAATCTAAGCTTATGCACCACTGTCAGGGTTCAATATCATCAGCTTCCAGGCAGAAACTGAGGTTTGAGTCCAAAAGTTCTCATTTTCATATGTTCTACTAATGCTTTTAATTTTATGCAAACAATCTACATCCACACCCTGCCCTGTCTGTAGCCTTCTGTTTCCTAATCATTACTCGTGTATGACCAGTTAAACAGCACATTAGCATGGAGACGCCAGCTATAGTTTGATATATGGAAGGTGACCAGATGTTACAGTATATACAGCTGCAGGTTGATTTACAGATGTTTGTTCACACAGTGTTTCCATTTAGAGGAAGGATGCAACATGTACTGTATTCAACAAGCACTCACTGCCTCCTGCTAACATTAAGTCAGTGTTTGCAGGAATCCTTTACAATGTGGCACATTTTCCAAATCAATTAAAAAATTGTGTTGTGCAATAAGAGATTGAAACAAAATCCCTTGCAACATTTCTGACAGGAGAGAAGAGAAAGGGGAGGGGAGAAGACAGAGTTTGGCCCGAGGCTTCGCTCGCTGTGGCATCATGTTGTCTTACAAAGCTCAGCCGTTTTAAAGACGGCAGGTTGTAAGTGAAGCAATTAGCAACCAGGTGCTTTTGGCAGCCGTAGAAAACATGAACACTGGCACAGATAGTAGCAGCACAGTGGAGGATCACAGCAGTGCAGCAATGTACGAGAAGCCCTTTGCAGTTAAATGGACTGATTCATGTTTCGGGTTTTTCAGAACGGCAATTACCACACATTATTAAGTTAGAGTATGATGTCAGTATGCACTGCAGATAGCACTGTTTTAATGTGCTGCACATTAGGGTTTTTTTTCCTGATATTGCTCTGTACCCTAAATATACTCTAGATCAAGGAAGGTTTTATTTTTTTATTTTTTTTATTTTAGTTATTGATGTAGACTTTAAAAGGTCAAAGACAAAAGTGAAAAATGCATGTTCAAATTCAAATCTAAATGTCTTTTTTCTCTGGGAAATAGTCTGTAACCAAATATATTACTTGTTTTAAAAGAAACATTTAAGTCAGGAACTGGAAATCATATATATATATGTTTAGATGCCATGATTTCTGTCGGATTGTCTCAAGTCTCAAGTTTAATTTTCTGTTTCTTTTCCAGAGAGTGTGAAAGCAACCTGTATTCATCCAGCTCTATCTGGCCGCCCTGCTGTCCTGAGAAAGGATTGCCTATATTGCCAGCATAGCTGTGGATCAAGTAATGCAGCAGGTAGCAGAGTTTGATTGTCACTGCTCTGATTTGTTATCATGGTTGTGTGCAGCTCTCTGAAATGATTACTGAGATATTGTGTTCCACAGAATGCGCTCTACCTTCTAGCATCATCCACTGTCCTCTTAAAGATGCTGTCAAGTTCTACCTGTGCTCCCTCAGTGCACAACTCTGGCATTTGACAGAGCATTTCAGCAAAACCATATGATAAAGAAGAGAAAGCAAAATCACAAGTAAATGTTTTCTTGCCAAGATAAACAGCCTGTTACAATATACAGTGTTGGTGTTAAAATCCTCAGGGTTGTCCAAATCTGGATGGAACAGCTGAATCAACCTGTTGACAAAATCTTCCCTCATATAATTCATCCATCTTTAATCACTGAATGCTTTTTGGACATTAAGATTCAAGGTGTTTGCATAAAAATGTACAATAGGAGCCTGAGGAATGGTTTTTCATACTCCCTGATGCTATAGAGGCAATAAAAACAGTGTATAAGTGTAAGAAAGTAGACAGAAAAGTGCTATAAGCAATGATATAAGGGGTGTTTGCTTGGAATAAGTAAGGTTACAGTCCACACAGACAGACAGAGGGACGCAGGGTGGCAGACAGACACAAACAGACGAAAAAGCAACAGTTCCACCCTGTGGTGCAGCAGGCCGGTGGGGAGATGAGGGAGTGCTTCGCTGGGGATCCTGGAGAAATGTCAAGCTAAGCATACATCAATGGAGGCAAGGCGGGGCTGTCAGGGAGCATTAATGCAACATGCTTGATGTTTTAGTAATGAGGACAAGCTGTACACAGTGGCAAAGACGCAAACAAGTGCCGGCGAGGCACGGACCATCAACCGGGGAATCAGACTAACAGAGGGAATCAGAAATGGAGGCAGAAACAAACACACAGGGTGACGGGCAGGAAAAACAACAGCAAGTCAAAGAGTCACAGAGAGTCAAGCAGTGGAGGCCTGCGAGGACTTTCTGCTCACGAAGAACACGAGATTTTATTAGACTTATTTGAAAAATGATCATTAATGTTTAACCTCTTAAAGATGCAAAGCTGTCGTTAGTTATACACAGAGCTGGCTGGCCCATTAGGCAATTTAGGCAAATGCTAAGGGCGCCATGGCCTCCAGGGGGCGCCACAAAATTGGGAAGCTTATGTAAAACGCTGATGGAGGGGGCGCTATATAAAATCTCGCCTAAGGCGTCACATTGGGTAGGGCCGGCTCTGGTTATACAGGTTCAACAAAGTCTCTACTTAAGACCCCTTTCTGTTGAGTTTCTCCAAACAATATTTAGCAACAGCTTCTGTTACTTATCATCTTTCTGTGGTCTGAGAGTTTCAGATACTGGTTGTGGCCATTTTCACAACCACGATCCAACTGAAAGTTCTCAGTGCAGATTAATTAAGTCAACCACTGCTGACATTTTGCTAAATAACCCTCAGTGGACCGTGTGTGTGCTGCATAATGTCCAAATACATACTATTTTTTTTTTTTTTTTACAGAGAATGAATCACACATACCCATTAAGCATTTTTACTTTCATTTCATTTCATTTATTAGGCAGGAAAGACTTTAAAACAAAATCGGGCCTGACTCAGTACAAACTGATTTTCAGCAGGTTCCTGCTCTGCAGAACACACAAACACAGCATTCATTAACCGCTCAACACGCGACATGAAAACATACAGTCACACACAAAAGGAGGAACACACTAGTGTGAAGCTACAGTGTCCGTCACTGGTGGTCACAACGATAGCCGTCGGCCAGATGTTTCACCACAGTCTTTTTAAAAGGTCCAGGTGACTGTATGGTTCTTATGGTGAGGGGGATCCTGTTCCAGGCCCTGGTGAGCTCACAGAAAAAGGAATTTTGTCCATAGGTGTTCCTGTAGTGAGGTATGGGTAAGATTAGGTCTGTGGTGGATCTGGTTGAATGCTCGGATCGAGAGCTGGGTCTTGGGACCAGAGCTGACAGTGAGGCCGA